>JAPZDY010000007.1:5914671-5934677 GCA_029783645.1 Ctenochaetus hawaiiensis | reverse complement strand
TTTTATATTTTTTTTTTTTTTTTTTTTTTTTTTTTTTTTTTTTTTTTTGTCAGCTGAAATTAACCAAAAAAAAATTCCGACAGTGGCCGAAACATAGAAAAAAAAGGAAGTTGCTCACCTACGATTAGCCCAGTTCACAAAGTCGAGTCAAAATGACACATTCAGACCGACAACATTGGTTAAACCTGCTATGATTATTTTTAAAAGAACTATTTGTATGCATGTAAATACATTTTGTTTTATGTTTTTCTATATATCTCCTTTGTTCTTCCATCTTTATATCTGCTTTTGTTGTTTTCTCTCTCCCTCATTTATCCTCATTTATTCTCTTTACTTAACCTTTGCTACCAGAAAAAAACAAAAAAAGATGAACAACAAAAGGGGATTTACAGAAAATTATCTGTATTTGTATGGACTTCGTAGAAGGAACTGATGGGGGAAGTTTGACAGTTGGGTTCAGCTCAACCAGATGACTTTCAGAAATATTTGGTGACACAACAGCAGTAGTTTTTTTAATACTTTTTTTTTTTTTTTAAATCACATGCTCATAGGTATTTAAAAATGTCAGTTGTGTAAGAGTCTCGCAAAGCTCATGTGTGAGCAGTCGGCACAGTAGTCCAAACTCCACCCCTGGAATTTTTTTGCAGCCCAATGAAAACTAGTACCTTGGTCGCTGAGGCCGTTTTTTTTTTTTTTTTTTTCTTTGAGGTAGGAGCCAAAATCAGAACCAGCTTTAAGTTCTTGAAAGAGTTCCCGAGTTCCTTGAAAAGCTGTTGCACTGGATGAAAGGGCTTAGAGTCTGTCTTTCCCTCTGTTAGTGGATATTAGTACAGTGTGTCGCTGCCTTATGGCTTCCGCACTGAACTGTTATCCAGGAGAGGAAACAGTGGTTCCTTTTATTGTGCAACAGTCGAGCTTCTCATGGAGTCGTGTTTGTTTAAATTAAGATGTAATGTTCTGACATAACATGTTATATCGCCGCTCTGCGTATCAGTGTTTGTGCATGTCAGCTTGATATCAATAAATGCATAGCTCTGTGTGACAGCGTATTATTCTTCCATTAATCCAAATAGCAAAACAGCATTAGACAATGACAAAACAGTTTTGCAGTTGATACGACCAAGAAAGTACAATGAAATTTGCGATTGAATACGCCAAATTTGGCGAGAGAATTTTTTGTTTTCATACCATGTTTATTATTAAGCCAGACGAAAACAAAGCCTTCAGATACCCTCCAGTATGCAGCACTGATAGAAAACCGCTATCTAGCCTGTTTGGACCTCAGACAGACACATTCCTGAGACGTAAAAAAAAAGAAAAAAAAAAAAAAGAAAAGAAAAGAAAAAAAGCTGGGTCTGTGTGGCTCTCAAAGTTCAACCTGCTTTCTGTCCAAGTTTCAAGTTTCTGGACTTTTATAGATTTTTTTTTTAATAGATTCATAGATAGCTTCGGAGAGGACAGCAGGGTTACATCTGAAATCAATGCTTATCTGTCTCTGTGTGACACATCCACTTCGGAGAAGGACTTGACACATCAGTCATGTGTGAAGCATGCATCATCCTTCTCTAGAAAGACTTATTAAAAGCTAAATCATCAGCAAATTTTAAAAATAAGTGGTGAATTCATTCCTAAGAAATAAACATCTGTGCTGTCCGTGTCTGGTGGAGGACTCAGGGAGCAAACGTCAAAGTTCTCGACTAGTTTATCTGCAGTTGATTGGAGCTGGATTGTGTTAAAAAATTGGCGAGGGACAACGAACAAGAGCCTGTTGTGATTCCTACTCATATCTAAGTGCGCAGAAGGTCAAGAAGAGTTGGAATAACGTTACGAAGAGCCCTGAAGGCAAACTGCATGGGAAAGCTTCAAGGCTAATTTGCTCAAGGAAGTAGAACGTTATTGGGGAAATTACTCAGTTTATTATTCATCTACATATTAATACATGTGTCAGAGTAAAGCACAGAAACTTTAAAGTAGCATTAGTTTTGTTCACTGAAAAGTTGTTCTGTTTATTTTTGCTTGCAGTCAGAACATTTTAAGCTTTTATTAATGATTAAAACTCGCAAACATTAACTGTTTTTTACTACACAAAGCTGACAAAACTTCCTACTGCTGTCATTAACAGCAGAGGAAAAATACAAACCAACAGAGTCAGATGTGCTGATGTACTGATTCAGCATCGCCGTGCATGACGAATGCCATGACACGACTGGCTTTGATCTCCCCCCAGCTGCAAGAATTAAAAAGCAGCTGTCATCTTTTGCAGTAAAGTAGAAGAAATACATGCTATCCTTACATCACCTGTGGCTTGTTTCGGCGTGCGGCTGGAGGCTGACTCTCTTTGCGTCATCAACAAAATCTCCGTGGTTCTAGAGAAGTGGAGGAAGTGGATCTGATCATGTGATCGGTTTCACAACGTCTTGCCAGTGGTTTTGTTTTGTGAATAACTCATTCATCTGCAGAAAAAAGGGAAGCACAAGTTTGTAAGAGCTCATTAGATTATGTGAGTGTTATGTGAGTGCTTTTCAGTGAATATGATTTTAGTTTTTGCAGAAGAGGAAAAATTAAAGACTGCTTTCCAAGACATGATGTAATTGGAGCGAGGAATACCAGTTTTAAAGTTAAAATTTTTTTGGGCTGCACAAATGTGTGTGTGTGTGTGTGTGTGTGTGTGTGTGTGTATGTGTGTGTGTGTATGTGTGTGTGTTTGTGTTTGTGTTTGTATTTCTGTGGCTGTGATGATGGAAGGAAGAGAGAGGTGTGAAGTAGCTGACTGGAAGTAAGTCAGACAGTCTGTTAGGTGGTTGTTAATATCCAGTATGTTTCATCAGGATGGACAAACTGGAGTCATTGTGTGTGTGTGTGTGTGTGTGTGTGTGAATGATGAATGGCTGTATGAGTAATGACTGTCGTGGTATGAGGTCAGAACTGCCCCTGAATATCTAGGGCTTCTGTGTGTGTGTGTGTGTGTTATATCTTACTGTGTGTCTCACTCTATGCATCTTTTATGTTAGAGAGGCAGTTTCCATGCTTACACAGGGCTTTCTGTTTAATGACACAGACACGTGTACATGCTCTCTCTCGCTCTCTCACACACACACACACAGACACACACTCACATATGCACACACATGCTCTTCTAAACGCACACACAAACATTCATACACTCGGACAAGAAGGCGATTGTTTTCTGGATTCAACATGGAATTTTTCAATTTAACTTTTTATCCCTGCTGGGAATCGACACCTTATTCCTCCCACATTCCTGAAAGGGAACGGAAACCACTGTGTGTGTGTGTGTATGTGTGTTACTGTGTGTGTGTGTGATGATGTCTGAAGCTATCAACAGTGGCATCCATCTGGTAATGATTTCACTGGAAAACAAAGATCATTATTCATTCAAACATTACATTTTCCCAGATATGTGCATAGATACTGCAGTAAACATGAGCAACACAAAACTAAGAACAGCTGCAAAATGAAAATAAAGTGCATCTACAGTTTAACTACATTGAAATTCTAACAAGACTGAGCCTTTCGAGGCAAACTGCCCCAAATTTGAATGTCCAAAGACAAATGGATGATCAGTTATTTTCTCAAAGTTGCTTCTGCACCGTGCAATTTCACACTTGAGTTGCTCCAAATTGCAGTGAAAGGTTAAGTGCTTAAATTTAGAGAATGTCAATGCCAAGGAATTATATAACAAGGCAGCAGTTAGCTGAACACTACACATTTGTGTTTGTAAGCTAGACTTGTCTTCAAATCCTTAAAAGTAATAATTTAACACTTTGGATGATCGATACAACTCATATTTTTCCTGGACGCTGAAGCTATAGCTAGTAGAGAGTTAGCTTAGCATAAAGACTGGAAGCAGGGAAAACAGCTAGCTTGGCCTTGATAAAAGCCAAGAAATACTTCCTCTAAAACTGTAACTGTTTTTACAGTTTGTTTTTTGGTACATATTAATCAAATGAGATATATAACGTGTTATTAGTGAGCCTCGGAGGAGCTGTTAGGCTTATTTTGTTATCTTTGGACAGCGTAGCTCAGCTATTCATCTCCATAACTTGCAAGCATGAGAGTGGTGTCCATATTCTCATCTAAAGATCAGAAAGAAAGAAAAGAAAAAAAAGTGCATTCCTCAAAATGTCAAACAGTTTCTCCAAACGGTATGCCCCCCTACCACCACCAACACACACACACACACACACACACACACACAAAAAAAAACACCCAAAGATCCCCCGCATTTTCTTTTCTAGCTGAGCCTTCATACTTTCGAGCCAGTTAGGTAGTTTTGGTTTTGGTATTTACTGAGAATGTGAGGTTTCTGCTTCGTGGGGACTCTTTCGTCAGTTCCAGTGTAAACTATTGACAGTGAGGTTTTTGGACTATCCAGAGTAACTGGACACTGATCCTGGAAGATGTTGATGTTGAATTTTTTTTTTTATTGAATATTTCAATGCTGTGAGCTTTCAAGAAAACCATCTGCTAGAAACTGATGGAGCTGAGGGCGACAAATTTAAATTTTTTGTCAACTGATCCCGAAGAAATGATACAAAAAATAATATAAAAATAGAATCTGATTTTTCCAGTTGAAATTCCTCCCTTCCTGTTTGTGGAAATAACTTCCTTTAACAACCAAAGTCCTTGAACACCTCATTTCTACTTGTGATTCAGGCTGATGTGTCAAAAAAAAAAAGATGTAAGTATAAATATAATGAATTACACAAGAAAAATAAGGGATTATTTAAAGAACACTGGGTTACTGGAAGAGATGCCATGAACTGTCCTCCTCCGCATTTCTCTCTATTTATCATTCGAGCATATCCTTCATTTACTTATTCCTTTACTCTACATCCCTTCTTTCTTCTCTGTCTCGCTTTTCTCTTTTTCCTGGCAGAGCTGAGAGTGGTGTTACCATCTGTCTGTGATGTGTCCTGGATGCAACTCTGAGTGTGTGTGTGTGTGTGTGTGTGTGAGTGTGAGTGTGTTAAGGCAGGATGGCCTGGCTGAGCTGGGAACGGGGCTCAGATGGAGAAAAAGGGAGAAGTGATGAAAAACAAAAATTAAAACTTCAATGAAGAGAAGGAATCAGAAAGAGGGGGGGCCACACAGAGGGTGATGCGTGAGTGTGTGTGTGTGTGTGTGTGTGTGTTTATGTTCAAACCGTATGAGTCGCAGCTGTGTGATCCACTAACCTTCTCAAAGACCTTGTCAGTGTTTGAAAATGGCCAGCTGAAAGAAAAGACACACGATGACACACAGCTGTTGTCGAAGGAACGCTGCATGCGTGTGTGTGTTTGTGTGTGCGTGTGTGCGTGTGTGATTTTAGACTTTGATTTCTGTATTTACTGCAATTTGCACAGGTACGGGTAGGCAAAGAGGCAATCACAGGAGCAAACACACAGATTATAAAAACAAACTCTGAGTTATTGCACAATTTATTACTGCACTGCACTGCACTGTGTGTGTGTGTGTCTGTGTTTGTGTGTGCACATAATATCTGTGTTTGTATGTCAGAGATGCATATGAGTGATAGATTACTTTTACTTTGTTAAATGAAAAGCAAATCCCTGAAGCATACTGTGTGTGTGCATGTATGTGTGTCTTATTGTGTGTGTGTGTGTGTGTGTGCGTGCTAATAGCAGCTTATATCCATTAGTCAGTAGCTCTTTAGCAGTGGTTTCACTCACCAGCTTTGAATTGAAACACCTACGTCATTCACTAATCTACCTCTGGCAATGAATCTGTGTGTGTTTGTATGTGTGTGTGTGTGTATGTATGTGTTAGCCTGTTAGCTTGGTCAGCATTTGCACAACACTTGGCAGGGTTTTTTTTTGTGTGTGTGTGTCTGTATGTGTGTGCGTACATGTGTGTATTCCCCAGGTGACAGTTTACATATGTATCACTGCTGACGTAAGTGCTGTGTGGTGTGTTGTTGTTTTTTCTGCTGATATTAATGTATAAATTCATGAATTTTGACTAATAAACTTCCAGTTAGCGCTTTGTTTGAAAGCCTGATCAGGATCACAGACACAGCTGACACACATTGCCTCAGGGTTTTTTTTTTTTGTTTTGTTTTGTTTTGTTTACTTCTTCCTGCCCCGTAGCAAATTAGGTGAAGCCGTGTTATTTTCCACTTAAGATGAACAGCCTTGGTTGTTGTTTTTATTTTTGTCACAGTTATGCTTTGCTGTTTTACTGCTGTCATTATGAAAGCTAAAGAACCAATTCTAATTTTAGCTCTTTCTTGGGGGGGTTTCTCCATAGAGTGCCAACACAATCGACTTCATCCTATTCTTGCTATATGTTTGCATGTTCATATGGAAAAACTAATCTTCTGCCTTTACAAAGCTAACAGCAGGTGCAGTTATCCCTATTCACCCACCAAACTAAGACCTTATTCATCAAATATTTATTTTTTTATTAATCCCCCCCACACAGGATATTCACTGTAATCCTTCCTGTATTTTACAAGACTATTGTTGATGATGATGAAGTGCTTCGAATTAGTCCTTCACCCTCATCTCTGTTTTTTCTCTTTCATCTCTATTCTTTTTATAATGACATGATGTGACTTGTTGTGTTTTGCCAAGCTGATGTGCCCGTGCAAAGCCAGTATAAGAAAAAAAAAAAAAAAACATCAGGAAAGCACCAGGTTTTAATATTCCAGGAAGAGGGGAATAATGTAATGCCCTCTGTCTCTTTTTATGTGTCTATGTTCTTTTCGCTGGTGCATAAATCATTCCTTATCTTTTCTAACCTTTTTTTTTGACTGGGCCAATTATCTCTTATCTCTCCATCTCGTCTCATTCTTCTTGTGACCCTTTTGTCGAATAAACCCTTTAGATTCTTCTCTCTCAAGCCTATTCTAGTATGTGTTATTTTAGTGAATGTATGGCTGTCTGTCATGTTTCATGTACACCCCCCCGTTATTAGAGATATGTCTGGGATTTGATCCAACTGCTAATCAAAATTGGAATGAAAACCGCAAAACTACAGTAAAACCAATGGAAACAGAATAATTTAATAGAAGCTTATCAACAAATCGAAGGGTTATCGTTTTTCGCATGAAGAGGAAAATTTGTTTTGCCAATGTGGACATTTAAAACTGATGGAAACACACTGGTAGCCTGGCCTGAGGCAGGCTTGGCACAATCTGACATTATATTTGTGTGAAATATGTGCATTTAATGCTGAGAGTTAGATGGAGCACTGATAACAATCTCACATGTCTGTTTAAGATGCTATGGCTGGCTAGCATAGCCTAGCAAAAAAACTGGATACAAAGGGAAACAGCTGGCCTTTTAACGTTTCAGTTTTTCCACAGTTTAAACAAATTTGTCTTTTGGCAAGCGTTAGAGGTGTTGATAGGTGGATTTTGTGCCTTTAAACAGAGCCAGGTTAGCTGTTTCTACCTGCTTTCATTCCTTATACTGAGTGACGCTAACTAGCTGGCTGCTTTAGCTGTGTAACACAGTAAAGATATGGGGATAGTGTACATTTTCTCATTAAAGTCTTTGAAAGAAAGATAAAATGCATAGGTTTGGACTTTATTTTTCAACATCAGCAAGTGTTGAGCTCTTAATGCACATAACATGAAATCATGTTTCATACCTTAACCTTTGTATTATGGCCAACAATATAACAAAAGTAAAAATCACCTGCAAGTCACTCCTTTTTTTTGTTTATACCTCATTTTACAATGCTGTGGAATCTTGTTTGATTGCATGAAACCAGGACAGGAAAATACACCTGTCTGTGTTTTGTTTTTTTGTCATGTCACACATTTCTTCATCATGTGATGAAATAGTGTAAATGTCTTTTTGTCACTGCATGTGTGTGTGTGTGTGTGTATAGCTGAACACCACTGACGTCGTCTCTTCCTCATTCTCTGCCTCTCTGTACTTTCCCAGGTAGGGCAGTTCAGTGAATTTCTCCATGAATGTACGTCACAATGATGATGACAGACCAGATTCCACTGGACTTGGCTCCGCCCCCCCTCCTAAATGGGGAGGTCCCTCTCATGCCTCACATGGTTAACGGTGACGCGGCACAGCAGGTAAACACTCACACAGATGCACACGCACGCCTCTGTCGTTTGTATTCGTTTATCCTCCCAAATGCTTCTTTCAACATTCCCGTGTTGTTATACACACATATATATATACACACACACACACACACACACACATCAAGCAGATGCATGCAAGAATACACATCAAAGAGTGGTGCAGGCACCTCTCTTTGTTGTGATTTCGTCGTGTGGCTCATGGGCTGTTGCCACAGGTAATGAGCAGCTGTTACAGCAAAGCATTTGCCATATAACAGGAACTAGAGCAAACACAGACACATGCAGGCACGCTTGCATCATTCAGTCATATAACTGGCTGAATGACTCCACTGACGGATCCCAGGCCTTAGCTTTAGCGACTCTGGAGAAGGATTTCATCTGCTTCTCTGAGACTGACTGATCATATCAGAAGCGCAGAGCCAGTTGGATCACCTTCAAAGCGTACAGCCCCACCCGAGCTCCGCACCGAGGATGAACTTAATCAAATGCATCGTGGTTAATTGAGCTGGTTCTAATCATGTTGTCACAGATACGCTTTTGCACCGTATGCTGTAGGTAGATGAGACATGATGATGATGATGATGTTTGTGTTTTCCCCTGCCTCTGCCCTCACTGCCCAGAGGAAGCCTGATAGGAGGCTTTCGGCTGTGACACAACAGTCAGGAAGCTCTTTTTATTGTGACACCCTGCAGTTTAGCCTCAGAGATCTAGACCGATGATTATACAGACTGGACTGTGCATGCGTGTGTCCATGTTAATGTGTATTTGTTTGTTTCTTGGTCTGTCTTACACTGTGTGTGCTTCTTGTACCTCTTCTGTCTGTGTGGGCACACGAGTGTCTGTGTTGAGTCTGAGTACATACTTCTGTGTTTGTGTTTGTCTGGCTGCTCGCTTGTCTATCAGATTTCCTGTCTGTCTATCTGTGTTTACCTGCCTACACCTGTTTATGTGTGTGTTTATCTGTGTCTGTGTCCATCTTCGATCCAAAGCAAAACAAGTAAAAAGGCACATTGTTAAAATGCACCAGTGTGTCACTCTATACAGTATGTACTCTTTAAAGTAACGCAATGGAGATAGTTCTATATAAAGCCAAAGTTCTGCTATCACATCTTGGTGAGCTATAACTATGATTTAGTGAAATATCTCTTATTTTCCCTCAAGAGAAAGAGAATCATGCTACTGGGGTTTATTATTTAATTTCTAACATAATAAGTATACTGAAAGTATCAGCTATTTTAATAATTTTATCTGTTTGTAAGTTTTTAAAGTTAAATATTCAATAATTAAGTGTAACGATATTGCCAATAGCTTCCGTTTTCTAGTCTTATTTGTATTATAAAACACTATATCGACTACATAATGGTGTGCAGCCGTATTGCAAGTAGAGGCTCCATTATTAAGAACAATATAGTTATAAAAACCTAGCTGAGACCTTCTGTTGGCTGTGTTGTTTTCATTTAATTGTGTGGTTTAGTTTACATG
This sequence comes from Ctenochaetus hawaiiensis, assembly GCA_029783645.1. Taxonomy (NCBI): domain Eukaryota; kingdom Metazoa; phylum Chordata; class Actinopteri; order Acanthuriformes; family Acanthuridae; genus Ctenochaetus; species Ctenochaetus hawaiiensis. Next base: position 5,925,121 of record JAPZDY010000007.1, on the reverse strand, counting down.
TGTGGATATTTAATTTACCTTAATAACTGTTGCTTTTTTTGGTGGTTTTTGCCTCGAGAATTGTAAAACCATTGAAGAAAAACTATCTGCAAAGTGGTTAATGCTCCCACAAGCCTTTGACCTGGATGTTGCAATATTTTTTTTATCGATTTATATTTATCCTTATCTTGTACCGGAACAAAATACTGGTCAGATGTGCACAAAGTCGCTTTTCCATTGAGATTAAATTGATTAAATAAAAGTAATCCTCAATAATGATTACTTAAATAAATGTTTTTAGCCAAGGCAAACAAGTTGTTTGATGAATCTCAGCCCAGCCAAAGTCTGGATTTCATGCTTTTGTAATTATTCTTTACACGCGCATTAAGGCATTCTTATCTGGGCATCATTTTTATTAATTATTTGTACATAAGGTTCAGATTTCTTCTATAAGTGCATTTTGCATCAAAGTCTAAAGGTCTTTAAACTTAAAAAAGCAATTTCTTGCAGATTTCATGGAAAAGAAACATACTTATGTCAGTTTGTTTTTACTATAACTCAACGTTGACATTTTTCGAGTACATCAAGCTATTAGCTGACTGGGTCATTTCAGCCTCAATGATCAATCATTTAATCAAAACACAACAAATATGGTGCACGACAATTATAAGCACTAAGATCTCAGCGTGTTTATGTTTATATATAACACGTACTGCAGATATACGCACTAACTCCGCACGCACCCACCCACATGGTCTGATATTGGGGGTTTTCTCAGTCCTTGGGAAACATGGGTCGCCCTGTACTATGCTGTGGTTCCCATAGCAACAGCAGCCGCTGCAGCAGACAGAGCAGGAAGTGTGTGTGTGTGTGTGTGTGTGTGTGTGTGTGTGTGTGTCTGAGGGAGAGGAGCAGGTTAGCGCTGAGATGGGAGAGCATGCAGACGCTACAGGAGGAACGCAGGATATGAGAATTTTACGACGGCACACCTGTAGAGCATAGACAGGGCTGTGCTTGTGTCTGCATGCATGTAGTATGTGTGAATACATGTGTGTGTAATGGAGGGTCACCTGTTTCATGTCTACAGCCATGTGTACACCCTCAACAATCTGTATGCGGAGAATATGACGGTAAGGTGCATGCACACTCCCTTCCGGCATATTCAGCAGAAACCAAATTCTCGAGAGTGTCCCATATTTTTTGCTCCATTTATGTGCTACATTTTTGTATGTTTATTTTTGATATATACATCATTTAGTGTGCGTGTGTGTGTGTAATATTCATATGTACTGGTTTTAGTGGTTTACTGCCAGTCAGCGAGGTTAAAAGAGAAAGCGTTTACTTAAATCAGGGTGTGTGAGACAGCAGTATTGTCTCACCATTAGCTTATCTAACACCTCATTCGTATGTGTGTGAACTCTCTTTGTCCGCCCTACTCTGAGATCCGGCGCTTATTTTGTGTTATGTCACCTCTGCAAGCCTATTGGCTGCTCGGCAGAGAGTCTGTCCTGTTTTGTTGAAGGTGGATGTATGTGTTTTTGTGACAGCTTTTAACCTCATGGTTACCTAATTTCCCTCAGGTCTACTAAAATTTGCTGTCTAACCGTGTGATTCTCATGTGTGTGTGTATGTGTTTGTGCAGGTGATCCTGGTGCAGGTGAACCCAGGGGAGACGTTTACCATCCGGGCGGAGGACGGCTCACTTCAATGCATCCAGGGTCAGTCCCATCACACATTATTATATAAGCACATTAAAAGTGGCCTGGTGTCACTTTGAGACCAAGTTTTTCTCATCACCTTAATTATGTGCTGGCTGCAAATTCTTACTTGGTGTTTATGGGTTGGAAATGCAATTCAGTGATTTCGCAGGAACTTAATCTACCACTTTTTGAGCAACAAAAATAAGCTGAGCATAAGCCACACACTAAACGATACCCACATAGGGAATATCATGATAGTTTTCTTTTATTGTGTGGTGACACAGGCGAAAGCATGGTTTCTAGAAGTGTATTTTCCAATTTGGACAGAGACACAACGATGCATTTGTGTGGCATTCTAGGGATTGGAAAAATGATTCACGACTTAGAGATTTATTTTAATGCGAGAAACTTCCAAACATCCTTTTAACGAAATACATTATTATAACCGAGAAAAGCTGCAGATTAGACTCTTGTACTTATTTCCTTTACACAAGTCCATGAATGCATCACATCTGTTCTTTCACATAAGCAAGTTTCAGTCTCTACACAAATATTTGCCTTTTAAAAGCATTTTAAAATAATGTTTTTTAAGCATTTAAAGCATTAAGGATAATTGGGTTTTACTGGTGTTGGTGAAAAAACATGCAAAAAGTCCAGAATAGTCTTTATTTTGCGGTGCTTCAGGAGTGCAGTCAATAATACTTCAGTAAGGAATCAGGAAAAGGAAGTGAGGGGGAAATGCTTGCATCTGAGCTTGTTATCTTCAAATTAAAAAACACCAGTTGAAAGCAAAGTCAGTGACAGAGTGGGCAGCAGTGCTTCTCGCTCTCCTCCCTGCATCTGATATCAGCACATGAAAACACTGGAAATGTAGGCCACTTAGGAGCTCTTAAAGACGGAAGGAGGTGGCAGGAGCACGGGAATTCCCCGGCTCGCGTCTCACTTTGATGATGTCAGCAGAGTAAGCTGTTACTCTGAAACTTTGAAAGGGCGCCTTTGTTTTCTTCTCGATCTCTCCCCTCTCTCTCCCCTCTCTCTCTGTCTGTCTGTCTGTCTGTCTCTTTGCATCTTCTCCCACCCTTTCTTTGCCCTGTGTGTGTGTGTGAAGATTTTCTTTGAGTGAGAGCAGAGTTGGCTCAGACATTGACTCTCCCTTGGAAAAAAAAAAAAAAAAAAACTCCCCCCACCATCACCCTATTCTCTATGTTGTAACTAATTACAGCCCGCCTCCTTTTCTCTGCCCACCGTGTAATTAAATTTTTCCCTGAAATCAGAGGGATCGACCCGGGCGGAGCTCAGAGGCGCAGATAAAGCCAGAAAGCATCCGTCCGACCTATCATGTAGTCTTCCAAAGATATGCAGATACAGTTGACAAAGAAATCCAGAGATATGGATCAGTGACTTGTGGAGGGATGAAAGATGGATGAGAGAATGGTTTTGCTGTGCTCGGTGAATAGATGAATGGGAAACCAAGCAGTAGAACTGACGTAATCTGGGTTGGATGGTGTCACCATTTATTCGTGTGTGGGTGCGTTTGTGCACATGCATGCAAAAGTTTAGCATAGAAGGAACTGTTTATTTGTGTGTGTGTGTGTTTTTTTTATGGTGCTATTTCTATAGTGGGCGACAGTTAATTGGGCGCGTGGTGTAGGGCTTGGGGTCATGTTTGAATGCACATATTATAAATGTGAAGGGCCACACACACACACACACACACATGCACACATGCTTGCTTTCTTTCTCTCTGTCTCTCTTGAGGAGGTCACTGGGTTTAATGAGAGGTGGAGTGTGGCAGTGTGTTTCTAAGGCAGGCTGAGTTGCTCTTTAGACAAGAGACTCGGTGTGATTACTGAGACCTCAGGGCTCCGCGTTTTTGCGCATGCATGTGTACTTGTGTTTGCATGTGTGTTTGCACTTTGGTGTACTTATGTGCAAGTGTGTGTGTGTGTGAGAGACGGGGAGCGAGATTACAGAGACCTCAGGGCACAGCCAGGAACCAGCTTTTATATAAAGTAACCTCTGTTTAGCTGCTGCACTGCGGTGCATGCATGCAAACATGCATACACACACACACACACACACACACAGACACAGATGCTCTGCCAAGGCAGGACCAGCCTGGAGACGCCGACACAGCAGCCAAAAGAGATTCTTTCATATGAACCTTCAGGCTTCCTTCTCCTCTGCTCACTTTCTCTCTCTCTCCTCTTTTCCTCCTCTTGACTTTTTTTTCCTTCCTCCTCCTTCCTTTTGTTTCAGTCCTCCTCATTTTTTCTTCCTCTACCTTAAAGCAAACCTGAAGTAGCAAAGAGATGGTTGTTCTGGTTGAATTAATGTTAAGTGCTGCTCATTAGCAACATGCTATTGGTTGTATTAAACTCTTTTTTTATTTGAACTGAAAGTTTAGATACATTTTTTATATGCTCAACAGATTCCATAACCTCAGGGTATGTTGAACTTTGTCAGAGCTGCACTCTGCACATTCAAATAGTTCATGTTTTCTCTGAAATATAGAAAAGTTTTAGAAAAGGTCCCATCAGATATGTCAGTGTTATGCTTTACCTGCTTTTTCTTATTTGCTGTTTTTCTTTCTGAGTTTGTCCCTTTGTTATTTTCTGTGTATCTGCATCTCACATCCTCTTCTGTCAATGAGCATCCACTTTGTGTGTGTGTGTATCTGTGAATATGTGCGTGTGTGTGTCTGCGTGTCTCCGTCCCCTGTTTAAACAGACTGACCTCTCAGTGCTCCGGGGGGTCAGCTTCGACTGAACCCCCTCCCAACCCTCCATCTCTCACCATCTCACTGGGTTGCTCTCATGTACCCCCCCACTCTCTCTCTCTCTCCCCTCCCCCATTAAGACCATTCCCCTGAGCTTTCCCACACTCACATCAAAGGACAAGATTCTGGTGGGTGTGTTAGAGCACCCTGCTATGGAATGCGAGTGTGTTAATGTGTGTGTTTGTGTGTGTGTGTGTGTGTTTCTATGTGTGTTTAACAAGGCCGTGTTGGTTTATTGTGTTGTTTGCTCTTTGTTGGACTTTTATGAGGGATGATGAGGCCAGAGGGTGAAGAACAGGAAACTGTGCCCTGCTAGGGAGGATGTGACATCATCAGGGATGGGTGGCAGCAGCAACGAGTCTCCTGCAGGGAGAGTCAGCAGTCGATTGGTCTAATTTAACAATGAAATGCAACCTCTGATGACCTCATTGTGTGTCCTCATCAACATCTCTATAAAGCCGTGTAAGAGACATATATTTTCTAAGAAGATTAAGTTGCCGCTAAATCAGCTACTCAGTGTCTTTATGATAAGGACGTCTGACCTGAACAAAAACATTTAAATCTATGACAGTGGGATGTAGATGCTAGAAGATGCTAATAAAGAGCCTTGGCTAAGTGGCATCCTAAAATTCAAATTTGAAAATAAAATTTTGGTACACAATAAGTGATAATTAAACCAAATGAGTTTCTGTCTTATCCAGCCAAATGAAACGAAAACAAAACAGGAATAATAAACCTTATTAAACCATTAAAATTCTTCAATAAAAAACCTTAATGATTGCAAAAACTGTGGTTGAAAATTCTGTTGTTTCCTGCACAGACTTTGAATTCAGAATGCATGCGTGATAAAGCCCATTCTCACTGCTGTATTGCTGCAGTGAAACGTATTCCTCCGCTCTGCTGCAGTCCAGTTAGCCCGGACTGTTTTCCTGACGAGCACTGGTTATGTTAGACAGGGCCAGTGTGACCTCGGTGACATGCACTTTTCATCGCATGTGTGTCATCTGGACAGAGCCGAGTGTGAATCATGTCAAGGTCTGTTTCGTGTTACGGCAGCAGATGCGTGCTGTTTGTTTGCTCTCACTCATTGTTACTCCCTCTCCCTCTGTGGGTGCATCCTAATTCTGTTATTTCATGTCGCCAGGCTCCTGAAATTGATCAGGCTTATTCCACAGCGCAGCTCAGATGGAGGATACACAGGAGAGCACCGTATCTGACAGATACTCTCCATCGCAAATGTGTTCGTAATTGGATGATGCATTGAATCTGCATCACTACAACACTGCAGGTTTATTAAATTACCTAGGCTTATAAGCAGCATTTTTATAATATATATGCTATATTATTCCCCTATTTAACAAGTGTCTAAAATTAAACGTGTTCGTACTAAATTCAAGTCCATCATATTTCTTATGACTGGTTTAAAGTACTTTTATAACAGAAGTGATTCGAGTTTTTTTCAATTTCTACAATTTGTCAAGGCCACTGAAATTCTTTTTGTGCATTTTTAAGCCTCATTATAATCTGGAATTATTAAATAATGGATTCATAAGTGAAATTAAATTGGTAAATGTGGATGCAAATCATGCACATTTAGAGTCTCATCAGTAGTTGACGTCACCTAAGATGTTTTTTCTGTCCTCTATTCATACCTCATTGCATTTCTTCCTCATTTCTTTCAAAGGAGAAACTGAGAGAGTGAGAGAAATGAGGAGATGATGAAGATAATTGGGATGTACATGTGTTTCGCATTCCTCCCAGGCATTTCCGTCCATTTCTCTCAGCCTCCTTCCGCCTGTCATTCAGCCTGTGTGTCCCTTTTCTTATTCTCATCTCACTTTGTCGGTCTCAGTTTCTCCTTGCCTCTCTCGCCTGTATGATGCTGATATCCCTCGTGTTCGTTTTTGCTGCGTCGCGTTGCGAGCTCGCTGAGGTTCTCTTTGTCTACCTTTTTTTTTTTTTGTTGCTGGATTGCGCACTTCTACACTCAGAGCCTTTGATGCTAGTGGAAATAGCTGGTTGGGATAAATATGGTGGAAAGTCTCGCGGCCTGTGTTTACACCAAGCCAGATGGCTCTAAACAAGCTGGGGGAGAAGACACAAATACACTTTTCTCAGAAGGGCTTAATTTAGAGAAGTGTTTTGGACTGTAACCTTGCTGCTTGGCTGTATTGGAAACTTTTTAAACCTACTTTAAAATCCAGGTACCAGCTGTATCAGACAGTGGTGATCTAATGAAGCAGGACTGAAAATTGCCGTGCATGTGCAACAGTTGCTACCTGAGAAGATTCACACGTGTGTATTAAAATGATTTGTATTAGGTTTAATGTATTTTCTTCCATTGTTTTGTAAAATTAAAAAGAAGTGTTTTTATTCTTCAACCCGAATGCACAACAAAGAGAATGCAAATTGCCTGTACCTGTGTGTGAATGGTGTGACTTTCTGTTTGTTTATCTCTGTGCTTTTAAATGGGTGTGACCAGACAAATGAATGACTGTATTGTTATTGTTATGGCACTCGCCTTTAGCTGCAGGCATAAGAATCCCATAAGTGATTTAATGTGTTTTGCATATCCATTGCAGGGCTTTAAATGGCCAGTGTTTGTGTCTGAAGTGCCTTTCCAAAAACTATTAAGTTCACTTTTACATTGCTAATGTTCTAATCCAACAGGTTTATCGTGGTGCTGTCTGATGAAAAACAATGTGTGTTCGAAAGTGGCAACTTTAGCTTCGTGACTATGCTTTTTTAAGATATCCCAACTTATTTTTATATGTTTTATTAAAACTTGATACTTAAATTAATCAAATATGGAGACACAATGCTTTCACAGTATCAAACCTTTATAAATTTCATTAACTGCATCCCATAGTGATGAGACTCAGACAGTGAGGTTAAGCTAACACCACTGTGAATCTTACTTTCTCCCCTCTGTGTTTAAAATTGCTTCAAGTTGACGGCTGCTGAGTCTGTATTTATGGAATATGCTTTGCGGGAAAAACGGGTAATGGGATGGGTGGAGAGACACATGTTGGAGAGGGATCACATAATGGAGAAGTCCTCTGGGTGTGTGTTGTGAGTTTTTGGTGCATGCCTGCATTGGAATGTATTTGAATGTAGTCTTTGCTTGACAGCCAGTCAGACATTTTTCACAGAGGATTTTCCGAAAAGTTTTCATTCCCCCTGGAGCCGACTGTAAAACTTATTTTGCAAGGTGTGTTTAAGTGCGAGTGTGTGTCTTAATTTTGTGTTATGTCCTCGTTGGATTTGGGAAACTGGTCACCATGGGAACGGACTCTCACTCCAGGTGGTGTGTAAAGGAATGTGGTCCCTCTGGGCACAGTTTGTTTGAGTGTGTGTGTGTGTGTGTGTGTGTGACATACTTGTCTTTTTCTTTGTCCAGCATTTTCCACTCAAATGTACTTTGCAAGAAACAAAAGGACAGAGAGGATTGGTTTGGTTCATTTGGCTCAGGGTAGTTAAGAGCTTGACTTTAGAGATTGTGTGTGTGCGTGTGTGTGTGTGCATGTGTGTGTGTGTGCGTTTGTGTGTGTGTGTGTGAGAGAGTTGATTGTTGTTGCATGCCCTGCCCAGTGCTCACTTCTAAACTCAATGCCCTCTTACAGTAGGGCATGAGGAGGCAGAAGGAAGAAAGGAGGGAGGAAGAAGTGAAGTGGAAACAAAACGATAGAGCGAAGGAGGGCGGACGAAAGTGGGAGAGAAAGAAATGAAAAAGAAGGACCGAGTGAGAGTAAGAGAATCAGACGCTGCATGTCTGGTCGTGTCTGCTGCCATGCATTCCGGGCGAGGCCACTTCCTCTATGCGATGACCCCAGCCACCCCTGCGCCGCTGACTTGGTCTGGCCTGGCCTGCCAGTTGCAGGGGAAAGGCTGTATTTGCTGTCGGGACTGGCCCATTTAGTGCAGCTCCGGGGGTAGGGAGGGGTTGAGGTGCGAGTAGGTGGGCAAAAGTCTGCAGAACACTGCGCCTGTCTTCCTATGCGAGACTGTGTGAAAGCAGAAGTGTGTGTGAACAGCAGCTGTGAAGAGGAGAGCGCTTGCAGAACTTTCCAGAGAGAGAGAGAGAAAGAAAGAAAAAGAGAGCTTTTCCAGGGATGAAATTCTTGGCTCCCTTGAAGCTCAGGGTACAGCTGGAGCACTTCTCCCTCCCTCCGTCCTCATTCCCTCCTCCTTTCCCTCTCTTTCCGACCTCCTTCACTTCCTCCCTTGTTTCCCTGTCTCTCCTTCTCTCTGCGTTTTCTGCACTGTAGCACTTTTGTACCTTCATAATGCCAACTTAACTTTTGGCAATTTGCATGTTGTTGTTGTGTCAAAATAAAATGAAACTTGCAGCATAACACTCCAGGGCCCTTTAAAAAATGTTAAATCCTTTCCACATGTTCCTCAGGCTGCATTTCAAATTAGATTCACTTAGATTTGATTAATATTTATTGATAACATGGGCCAGTTGTCACAAAAAGTGATTATGGGATACATAAAATCCAAGTAGGATTCAAAAAGGAATTAAGTGAATGTGCCTTGTATGCCTCCTGCACAGCTGCATATAATACACATGTGCTTGTTTACATCATGTGTGTTTAGATTTTACAGGGAAGCCCCTCTGTTCTTTTTTTTTTCCTTTTTTTTTTTTGCTGTGTCCTGATTGGATGTGGGGGAAGTGTGTGTCAGTCAGTGGGAGAGCCCAGCCGCGGAGGTCGAGGAATGATCGGAGGGACTGGTGGAGGTTTGATGTTGTTGTGAAAGACAAGTTAGCATGAAATATGCAGATTTTTTTTCCTCCTTGTTTATCTCTCTCTCCCTCTCTCTCTCTCTAATGTGCACACAATCTCCACCATATCTGCACTTCCTCAGTTGTCCCAGCACCCAGCAACCATCGGAAATGCTCACACACTAGTTCACCCACGCTCATATCAACTTGTACACACAAACAGTGGAATTCAGAGTTGGGAAGTGGGGGGAAAGTCCCTGCTAATCTAGGACTCCCACTCTTGCCTTTGCCTTTCTTTTCCACTGACATTCACACGGCTTCTCTTCTTCTCCTCTTCTTCTCCTCCCTTCCCTTCCCTTCCTTTCTTTCTCCCTACACACACACTTTCTCTACTCTTTGTGGCGGACACAAACTCAGTGCTGTTCAGACTGTGACTCATACGCGAGGAATGCCCCACATTAACATGTGGAGAGATAGAAGGAGGAAAGTGAGGGGAGGATGGGAGGATGGGAGAGGAGTACAGCTGGGTAAAAAAAAAAAAACGTAGCAGGTTGTGCACGGAAGGGAAAAAATGAGTAGAAATGACTAAAAGCGTTGCTGTTCCCATAGTAGGTCAAGGTTTGGGAATTTGTTGTGTCTCAAGGATTCAAGGGAGGGAAAGAAAAAGAAGGGATGATTATTCCACTCTGGGTCTGTTTACACACCAACAGCTGTTGCACTTCTTTTCTCTCTCTCTCTCTCTCTTTTTCTCTCACCCTCTCTCAGACATGTAGAGTTGATTAGCGAATGGATACAATGAGTCATCAGTGTCTGGATTGTGTATATTTGCGTGTGCGTGCTTGCACATGTATGTCGGGAGTGCGTGCGTGTCCACGTGCATGTGTGTGCGTGCACGAACTACATGATGTGTGATGAGTGGAGTTTGTCGCTCAATGGAGTGTGTGTTGCATGGTTACTGATCCCAAAACAGTTATATCTGCAAGCCCAAGAATAGCCTCATTGGATAAAAGAGCCAAAGTGTGTGTGTTTGTGTGTGCATGTTGCACAAATTTGTAAATGTATTATTGCCGGTGTGTGTCCCATTTTGTTGAATCCTGTTTGTGCCAAGGTGACCGTGATTTCTGTCAGTGTAAACTATTTAAATGTCAGTGTGTTCCACAAGCCAGATGTGCATGAACAGTTGTGTTTGTGTGTTTGTGTGTGTGTCTGTGTCCTTGTCAGGGTGACATCTTAAAGAGTTTATGCACACATGCTCAGGTGTTAATC
>JAPZDY010000007.1:5888140-5900374 GCA_029783645.1 Ctenochaetus hawaiiensis | reverse complement strand
GAAGGGAACCTTTGAGCACTGAGATTTAGACACCACAGCTAAGCCTTATCACACACACACACACACACACACACACATACACACAAACTTACTTTTGGCACCGTTCCTATTTAATAACATGGCTTTTTGACACGTCAGATGTATGTGTGAGTTATTAAAAGAGAGCCAAGTGTCTCATTTATGCCCTCACACACGTTAAGGCACACGGAGTTTTCTGCACAGGTGATGACAGAAAAACACAAGGAGACGCATAAATCCATCCACTCCTTCACTGCAACTGTCAAACTCTTCTTTAAATTTACCCCCACCATTAAACCTTGATGTAGGTCCTCACAGCATGGTGTCGGATCAGAGGGGCATTACATCTGCGTCAGGTGTGGAAATATGCGTGTTTCCCACAACGCATTAAATCATGTAAAATGTGAGCGTAGCTTAGATAATCTGTTCTACATGAAGGAGTCTGTGAAGAAGATTTGGTGAAGTTATGTTATTTTTGTGGTGACAGTATTGTTTTGTACATGGATATAGTGTAAATCTGAGGCCACAAAGGGAGGAAAACATTGTGGGATGGTGTGTTTGATTGGTTGTTTTACATACCAGGTTGCCAACAAAACCCATTTTCTCAAATACCTCTAGCTGTACTTTGCTCTGCAGATAAATTTAGTTTTATTTGTTTGTTTTTTGAAATGTCTCTTGGTGCAAAATCAGTCAAAGTTTGCGGTGTTTTTTGTGCACAACATGCTTTAACTTTGCAGCAGCCTAGTCAGCTACTTTTGCATGCCCTATTTTCAAAAAACACAGTTTATTCTGTTTATTCGCACTTTGTGATGTGCTGCTCTCTGTCTTATGACTGACCAGGATTAATTACAGTTGCAGGTAAATTTAAATCTCTCTCTTAAAAAGCATTATTGTTTGTGCATGTTGCAGGAATAAGGAGGCTCCTACAGTGTATGATTTCTTCTCATGAATGGATAGTTACATAGCTGGATTATTAGGAGCAGAAAATTCCAAATTGATAAGTAATGTTACAGTTGAACCATTTCCTTTTCTCTGCCCGTCTCGTATCGTTATTAAAAAGCTGATAGTGTTGCATTGTTTCACAGAAAGATAACGTTTGTGGGGAGAAAGAAACTGAAAAATTGTTACATATGACATGAATGCTACTCATCTGCCATGTAGCCAAACAGACTATTGCAATCTCTCCTCCAAGGTTCATTTTTTAATCATTTTGTGAGCACAAGTTTTTTTTAAATGAAGAATAAAGTGGAGAATTGCTATTTGAAAAAAAAATCATCCCTGATATTGCCCATCAAAAAATAACATTTGAACTCTGTTGGACATGGATAGTAAGTGCAGGTTCTCCTTCAGCCTTGAAGTAAAAATGCTGTTTCATTGTCATAAGCAGTAGTTTAGATTATTAACAGGAGTTAATCACATGAACACAGCCAGTTTCAGCAGAGGCGGCTTTTTAATGTTGGCTAAAAATTAACAAGCATGCTGTCAGCAAAACAGAGACAACCAGCTTTTAGCAGAGCAGCAGTTACCTTCAGTCAAATGCTATTCAACAACCAACGAGCTCATCAAGTTCATAATTTCATATTTATAAAGTTAACTTTCAATCTATCTAAAGTTACTCTCACATTGCCTTGACTTTGTGAGGCTGAATGCAAAACAGTGATAAACATCCTTCTGTGTCTGCTGGAGCCAATGATCATTATCAGAGCCAAGTTCCACCAGACTTTTAAAATGTCCCATCAGCACTGACACATTTGACTGATTGATCAGTTGACCTTTCACTAAAGCTGGGCTATTAGCTGATTAATAGAAGAGTTTATTAAGATTAACTATTAAGTTCACAATTAATTCAATAATAATTCATTTATTTGTAAGCAAAAAATAATTAATAGATGGATTAGTTGTGAAATTAATCAATAGTTACTGTAATCTGAGAAGTTTGTAAGTATTCAGGAGTCCTGATCATCTTGCTGTTGCTTCAAATTAAATTCACGCTGTAGAATTCATGGCATTTTGGTGAAGGCAGATGTTTTTGAACAGTTTTTTGAGACTAATGTGTTCAAACATGCAAATAAAGCAAAAATATCAGCATGACGAGATGCCACGCGATGTACCTGAGAAAATATGTCATGTATGTTAATTGCTAACACACTCAAATGTGTTTGAACCTGCACACACACACACACACACACACACACACACACACACACACAGACAGTGTAGCATATGTGTGTGTGGACATCTGTAAATACACACACACACATACACACACATAACTACAGGAGAGGTTGTGTTGGACTGCGCTGCAGTGAGAGAGACCGCACAACTTCTTACAGTACACACACACACTCACACACACACACACACACACACACACACATAGGCAACACATAGCAGAGAAGATGAGAGCCAAAGCAGGAAAAAAGGGCAGGGGGGTCGACTTTTATTTTCCTTTTTTTGCAGAATATGTGAGTTTCGTAGTTTCATGTGACACACACACTGTGGTACTCACACAACACTCACACACGACAGATAGTAGCATGTCAGCATGTCATCAGATGTCTGTCCTGGTCTGCCAGGGTCTCAGTACTGGGCTGGAGATCAGGCTGAGTCAGCTAGATGTACCACAAAACACACATTTAAACACACACACACACATATCACCACACAGACACACACATGCACAAACACCCCGTGACTGAGCTTCCTGTAAAACAATCAGAGCATGAGGGTCCGGAGGATTGGCGGGAGGCTGGGCAGCACACAGGGAGAGGAGAGGAATGTGGGATTTGAAGGACAGATGAGAGAGAGAGAGAGAGAGAGAGGAGGGAGATGGATGGAAGGTTTGTAAAGAAGAAGAAGAAGAAGAAGAAAAAAACAAACCAGAAACTCCTACATCACAGGGAACAGAGGGATGGAAAGACGGAGAGAGATAGAGAGTTAAAGAGCAGAGTACAACATTCCGTCAAAGTTGCTGCTTGGCCCGGCGCATCCAAGTATGGTCCAACCCAGAATACCACACATGCACACACACACACACACACACACACACACACAGACAGCCGCCTACGCTTCGCCCTTGATGCCCTTGCTATAAGTGTGTGTGTGTGCATGTGTGTGTGTGTTTGTGTGGCTATCGCCTCGGTGCCAGTAAGGCAGCAGGCTGACTTGGCGAGCACAGTGTCCATTCCCCAGTAAAGCCAGCTCTACGGGCCCTTTTCCTCAGAACTGAGCTGCTCGCTGAGCAGAAACAGATGTGGGCCCCGTCCCCTTCTGTTCCTCCATCTTGGCTCTGCATCATCACCACCGCAGATTCTGTCTCTCACTCAAGAGAAACTGGGATTTCAGCAGAAACAGATGGGCCGGCACCCTCAGCTTCTCCATCTTTGATTCTATGTTGTTGCCATTGCTGTGAAAAAATCAGGAGAAACCAGATGTGACTGCTGTGTCCACCATGTTGGCTCTGCTAAGTGGGGATATGAGAAAAAAATGAGAAGAGTCAGAGAGATCGTAGCGGTCTGCTGTCGTCATATCAGAACTGTGGAAACACATCAATTTATTTCACAGAAGGAAAAAGTAACTTAGATTGAAATTATGTAAAACTAACCGTCCATCTTTTTTCCTCAAGTGTACTTTGAGTTTTTAATAATGACCCAAAGTTCCTTTTTGGTCATCTTGGCTGCACAAAAATAAAAAAAAACATTCCATGTATTCTCAATGTTGACATCATGAATCTAAACCCAAGAAATTTTTCCTGATTACCAAACACAATGACAGTTTGCCAAGAGGTTTTGAAACAAGGAAAACCCTGCTGAAGTTTTATCTCCCGCCACATTTATTTCTTCATACCAGAGAAAACTTGTATAATTTATTTGAAACGATGTTTCGTCAGAGAAAACAAATTTCTTTCCATGAGTTCAGTTTGGCCTCCTTGTTCTGATATTTTTGATGACCATGTTACACAAGTACCAACAACAAACCAATCACCAGATTTGATTAGCCTGGGAAAAAAAGACGCACCATAAAAAACTGCTCTGCCTGGCAGACTGTGAGAGTTACTCAGTGTTTTCAAGAATACCTTAAGATGTATCTTGTGTGGCTACATGTGACAATTACAGTTTTATTAAAAATACAGCAGTATCTCACAATATCTTTTACCATAGTTGCTAATGGGATTTTAATTCTGTGCAGTATTATTTTTCTCTGTGTGATTCATCTCAAGAAGTTGCTAACTTTTGCTTTTCATCAAGTCAGTTGTTTTTTTTGTTTTTTCTTTAAAAAGGGTCATGGACCAAGTCATGGTCCACTGGAGGATCCTCCAGATGACTAAAGAGTTAAAAAAACAAAGCAAATGTCCTGCTGGTGGAGGTTTAACACCACCCAGAGGGAAAGTACACAACCTGACAACCCAACTGATCTTCTAAATGGCTTGTAATCGATTTGTAAACTATTAATAAAATACTTGTTCACCCTTAAAAACATAATTTATGACTCCTTATAAACTCTTATAACATGGTGCCTTATTAGCATGAGGCACCAAATAATTAAATATTCCCACTAAAAAAGATGCAGGAACACCGAAGACAATTTTAGAACAATGACGGTTGTAAAAAAAGAGGCTTGTAAAAGCACAATGTCCTCCAATGTTGAAGTGATGTCATCCTCATTAGCTCTGGTGGCCTTTGACCAAGTCATGACTCAGCTCTTATATTAACATTAAACCCATCCAGCCCCTCCAGCTGCAAGTGTAGTACTATGAGTGGAAATGTGTGAACAAGCTCCCTACCCTTCCTCTGACTGTACTTGTTTTGATGTGGATCACCATGGCGATAATCTCGGCCCCCCCCCTCAGGCAGGCCACACAAACCAAACCCCCCTTCCCACAAACCAAAAACGGCCATGTTTGTAGGGCAAGATGGAGGGCAGTCGGGTGGAAGAGAAGAAGACCAGAAGAAGAAATGATGAGAGAAGGAAGAAAAAAGGGCTGGTGAAGACGAGGAAATAGGAAAGAAGTGAAATGATGGCAGAGAAAAGGGAATTAAAGAGTCAAAAAGGCAGGATTTACAGAAAACAGAGAGAGAGAACAAGGGATGGCTTTACTAGCAGAGGAATGTCTTTCCCGCTGATATCATGTAACAGGACTAGCGGGATTAGAAGAGGGAGGCTGTTCTCGCCAATCACAATGAGAACAGCAGACGTTTCCCCATCCAGCTGAATGAACCTTGTGATACGAACGATAAACTCGCCACACTTTCAAAAACTACAGCACCCAGATCGCACTGTACCAGAACTGAGTTACATAATATTTCAAGACCTTTCAACTGCTTCAGCAGGTTAAAACTAAATTTGATTTAAACAAACTGAAATGGGACAAAATGCACAAACATGGGTTTGTTGCTCCAGTGATTTATGCTCAATAAAAAGGTTTTGAACAGATTTAAAGGTTCTGCGTGTTGTATTTCAAGGCTTGTATTGGACTTATTTTGAGACATTATTATGGCTGCTGCAGACGCAGAAGAAGGCCATGAAGAGGAGCTGCTAATAGCCTTTACTTTATCACATTGTGCGTCACCAGGCTGCTCTTTGCTTTATTCAAGGAGATGCACTTTGAAAGTTTTTGGAGTTTGTTGTAAAGGAATGGTTTCGAAATTCATAGATGTTTTCAAAATGTGCATGTTTGTCGAAGCTTAACATAAGAGTTTAAATTTAGAAAAGGCAGTTTTCATTTACCAGCTGGATTAATTAGGAGGTTGATACTAATTATTAAAAAAAAAACACAAGGTTAAGTGAATATAATGATAATTTAACCCTTATTTTCTGAACTTCCCAACTTAATGTCTTGTCTCTTCTTTGGACGTTTCTCGGCAAAATGTTGGTAAATGATGAAACTGGTGAGAACATTTTTAGGCTATTAGCTGTAGACAAACAGAGCCTTCCCATGCTCAAAAATGCTCACAAATGCTCAATTCTTTAAAGCTTCCAATGCAAAATAAGTTTTGGAATCCGTCAGTGATGTGGCCAATGATAAAACACACTCTTCTCCTCCCTGTCTGAACTGAATCACTCACCAGTGGTTTCCAGCGATGACTTTCCCCCCTTTCACACTTCCAGATATTATGCAAGCATATTGGCTCTTTCATATTTGTATGTAATGCAATTTAAGTAACAGACACTTGTGTCTAAATGACAAAAAATAAATTAACTTATGTGATGAGCAGTGTTGAGTAGTCCACGTCTGAAATCTGCTACTTTCCAAGCAGCTAAGTGAGTAAGAAAAGATCAGTTTTGTGGTGGAAAAGGACACTTCGGTATGGATTGGAGCTAAAACAGATGTGTTTTACATTTTATCTGCAGCGGTGTAGACTTCGGTCGATCTGTATTTCTCATTCTCATCTTTCAATCTGCCTACTCTTGTGTCTTTTTTATCTCTCGTAGCCCTTTCGTGAGCCTCTCTCCATTTCTTTTCACTCACTCACTGTTCCTGCCTTCTGCTGTTTGTCTGGCCGTAAATTTTGTCCCTACGCTGGCTGCCAGTCTGCAGTCACTCTCTCTCAAGACTTTTTGGGCTGAGCAGGGTCGAATGGGGTCAGGGTTCTGAGAAAACTCATCCCCCATAATCCCTCACTGTGTGGCCAAGTCACTGCGCTGCGTGCCGCACGTACACACTTACATAAACACATGTGCATACATGCGCACATTCATGCTCTTCTTGGAAAAGTGGAGCGAGTTTTTTTTTTGTGTGTGTGTGTGTCGCTTGGCAGTTGAGACGCTCATCTCACTCCTCGGTGAGAAGGGTGCAGTGGACAAGGTCTCTCTGTCTTTTTCTGTCTACGTTTACACACACACACAAAACTCACTTATTGAGAGAAATCAGCAGAAGGCAGGAACTCAGAAAATACAATTCCATATGTTTATACTAAGACTTATTTATACTAGATTCAGGTTAAGTTGAACTTTGCATTTCATTATTATTTGACACAAGGACACTCAAATAGTGGTGTGTCTAATGCATGCAAGTATAGAAATAATTTCTATACACTTTGTCTTGCACATGAACACTTTTAGAAACTGTTAAACTGATATAAAAACAGGCTTCTTCTACAGAAATTATATTCTGTCAACCAAACTCTTTAAATCCCTTAAAATGGGGTTTCTATTTAGCATGGACTCCAGTCAATCAGGCCACTGCAGAAAGACTGCAGAAAGGATTTTAATTTGAAAATTTATGTACCCTCTTCCTTTATTTGCCCCTCTTTTCTTGCTGCTCCTCCACTTCTCTGTACCCGTCCCTCCCTTTCTAATCCCCTTTATGAACGATCATTGCCCTGACCATGAGAACTAAACCTTCACCATGACAACCACAATTTCAGGCATGTCCCAACGACTTCTCTTCCTTGTGTGTGTGTGTGTGTGTGTGCGTGGCCCAGCTGTTGAACAGATGGAATGCTCACTATGCAGCAGATGATAATAGTGTGGAATCCAAGGTCTGAACCCCTCTCTACCTCCATCTCCCTCTTTCCTCTCCTCCCTCCTCCTCCGCTCCGTCTCCTCTCCTTCCTCTCTATCCTCTCCTGTATCTCCTCCCTCTCATCTCCTCATCCCTCTCTCTTTCTACTCCTTTTCCTTCCAGCTGAGTGTCCGTTACCTTGCTTTGTTCTCCCTGATTAGAGGCTTCTAAAGATGGGTATCATATCTCACTTTGTTCCTTTAGGGCGACACTCACACTCACACTCACACACACATAAACCCTGTGGCCCAGTATGTGTGCAGAGAGGAGGCTGACTGAACGGCCGTTGCCACATTTTTCACATTTTTTTCCTTCAGGCCTTAAAGGTCTTTTTCTGTCCTGGAGCAGACAGACAGACAGACAGAACCACAGGCCGTCATGCAGGAGGAATGCGACCTCCTCACCGTCACTGACTCACTTTTACTGTTGATCCATTTGTAAGTGGCACTGCCAATTTTAAAATGTGTAGGTGTGGGTAACATTAAATAGGTCTGTTGTCAACTTTTCTATGGAGGGGGGAGCAAAAGGAAAAAGACGAGGGATAGATAAACTCAGAGTGAAGCCTTTATTGTGAAAATTAGTGCTTCAGAATAATCCAACGTCTGCATTCCTACTTTGTACCGCAGAGTAAAGTTGCATTGTTGAGGAGTTAACTCAGGTGTCCAGCTTTTTACATAAAAGTTCAGCTCCTTTTCTGTTTAGACTATTTAATGTTACTGGAATTTGGAGCATTTATAAGGCTGGAATAGACATGAGACTCTCCTGGTTGAGTCATAAGAGCAAAAGATGAGCAACTGTGTTAGAAAATGTCTGGTTCTGGCTTGAATTTAAAAGGAAAAAAAAAAAAATCAAAGCCAGAGCCTGTGGAGATAAAAAGTTTGGAGAGTTGTTAACTCCAGCTCTTGAGGAGAATTTTGGTGATAAACATGCAATTACAGCTTAAAATAGTGTTTGTGTGTGCTGCTTAGCAGGGGTGTCACATGGGGGGGGAAGGGGACTGAGTATGCAGTGGCCTTATGTGAAGAGAGCCAGCAAAGATACTACATGAAAAAGTCACAGATTTGGGAAGAAGCTTGTGGAGAAAATCAATGTACAGGGTCGAATTTTCTTTTATACCTCTGCTTCAAAGCTTAGAGTTACACTTTGTAATAAACCTGCCAAAACATTTAGCAGTGAAATGAATATTTTGGCATCTCGGGAAATGCACTTATCTGCCCTTTTAGCTGAGTTTAGACAAGAAGATCAATCTGACTCTTATCCCTGCGGACTAAATGTGAAGTCAAATTAAAGCAAGCAGGTAATTATCTTAGCTTATCATAATACTGGAAATAAAGACCACAGCCGCAGTCTCGTCACTTCAAGGTCGCCAGGCAACCAGCAGAAACTCCGGGGAGTTAATGGCCACGGCAGGAATTTGCTGGTAGGCAGATTTTTGTTATCCTTTGGTCTGAAGCCAGGTTAGGTAAGCTAATCGGCTCCTCGTTGTTGCCTCATATTTAGCTTACATATATATGGGAGTGAGGAGATGACAAAGCATTTTTAAAGGTTCAGTATGTAGGATTTAGTGGCATATAGTGGCAAAAGTTGCAAATTGTACATATCTTTCTGCACACCTTCCTCTTCCAAGCATGTAGGAGAATCTACAAGGGCAAAAGGCATTAAAATGTTTTTGTTTGTCCTTTCTGGGCTACTGTACAAACATGGTGCAGACTCACTGGAAGAGGACTCACTCCCCCTGTAGATAAAAATGGCTCATTTTTATGCAATGAAAAAAGTGCAGTTTTTACTTTAAGGTAATGATAAACTAATATAAATATATGTGTGGTTATTGTACAATTGTACAATATTTCAATCACATCCTGTCAGTAGATCCCCTTAAATTTTACATAGTGGACTTTTGATTTGCTACAGTTTTGATTTTGCAAGAGTCCTTTCTATTTTCCAAGGTTTCCATATCCTTTAGTTTTATATATCATTTAATATAAACTTGACAAAGGTCCTATGTTTCACGGTCCCATATGTCACAGTTTAGGATCTTGACCCAAACACAGTAGGAGTGTTAATGTGTGTTAACAGAGTATTAAACAGGAACACAGGAGTCAAAGATTCATCCATCATTACCAAAAGTAATAAAATAAATCCCGATTTCTTAGGAACAAAATTAAAGTTATTCAAACCTGACCATAAAAGGAAAAAGTAATATCAGTAAATTATCCAAGGGACTTTTTTTAAATGATATTTTAGGGAACAGTGAAGTCACTTTCAAAATAAAACTGTAAAATGGAATTTTTACTTGAACAGCGAGTATCTCCTCCCACGTCACAACTCTATTACAGCAACAACAACAAAAAAAGAAAACTTCCAGCGTATTTTTGTGGCTTGTCGGGAATCCGGCCTGGATTTGAAAACAGAGACTATTACTAAACCAACGACACTGAGATCAGTGGTGCACATCTGCTCTGCGCCTACTGATGATGTCACAAAAAAAAAAAAGGTTTTTGTGTGATCCTCGCCTCACATCCTCCTCGGCCTTCTCCTCCCTCTCTCTCCTTTCATCCCTCCCTTTCTTCTCCTCTCTCTGTTGATCCCTGGCTCGCTCTGTGTCTCTCAATTTCCTTATGTTTTCCTACCTAATCTCTTACCCAGACTTGCCTTGCCTGTCTTCTCTCCCTCTCTTTTCTCTCAGCAGTTTGTCCTTCGGTGTCTCTCTCTCTTCCTCTAAATCCCCCTCTTGCCTGGTTTTGGCTCGGCCCGCTGCCGCCCCCCCTTTTCCCCTCCTCAATTCCTCATTCCTCTTCTCTTCCTGCTGTCCGTTGCGCTCCCTCGCTCCGTCTGGCTGTCCTCGCTAATCTAACACAGGCGGTCAGACGCAGACAGGATGTGAGGTCAGACGAGGAGAGGAAGTTAGGGTGCGTGGGCAGCACATAAACAGAAGAGAGAGGAGGTGAGGGACAGTGAGGACACGGGAGCGTGCGTGTGTGCGTGTGTGTGTGAATCGTTAGTAACACTGGGAAGAGGTTCAGTTTCTGCTTCAGCCGTCAGCATCAGCTCTTTGTGGTTGTTCTCTATATTAAACACTTGAGCAGCTGGACTCAACAACCGCAACGAGTCATAACACTCGGCGGTGAGGTAAAGCAGTAGTGTTTTTCAAACTTTATTACCGTCCTCCTGAAGTATCAAATAAATCTCATACTTCGGCCACAAGCTGAGTTTGTAGGTTGGCCAACTTTTCTTTTTCACACTGCTGAACTATTAGTCCATCTCATTTTGTGTAGAATAGTTCACGGTTTTAATGAAGTTACGTAATTAGCCTTTAAATTTGGGGTTATTTGAGTTAATATTTTAACTTGAGCGTAGTCCTACGTTAGGTTCTGATTTCATCCTAGAGAGGGCATTAAAGGACAGTTACATAAAGGACAGTCTGACGTTTTGAGAGATGTGTTTATTCATTGTCTTTGCCAAGAGTCAGAGAAGAACATTGACACCACTCCCATATCTGTTCTGTCAAAACACGAGGCTACAGCCAATTAGCTTAGATTAGCACAAAGACTGGAAACAGGGAGAAACAGCTGGCCCGGCTTTTCCCAATTATAGCAAAATCTGCCCATTGGCCGACCAAATTTTAAGTAATTTAACTCAATAACCAAAAGGAGAAAATGAATCTAAGGTTTTTGTAATGTAATATTTGAAAGGGATTTTAATTGCATCTACTTCATGAAATGTGCTTAATGGAGGGATTTTAGACCTTGAAATTTGCAACTTTTTCTCAAACTTTCAAGTGCATCTTAAAGTCCTTAGTTAATGAAATTTGCTCCATAGCAATTTATCTCTTAATAGAGCTGGATGAGAACTAAACCTATTGTATTATTAATATTGAGAATTTGAAATTATGAGCGTTTCCAATAAATAAATGGAAAAAATGACACAAAACCCTGTGATTAGTAAAAATTTTTTGTGCATTGAAAATGTGATCTAATAACTCGATTTTTGCAAATCTATCTGGTATGTTTCACTGTGAAACAAGTGATGTTTCATGTCTGTCTCAGTATTTAAACCTCTGCGCCATAGTCTTCTGTTTAAATAAGCTACCAGATGTTACATTTCTAGTTTTAGAAATCCTCAACAGTCTGTTAAAAAAAAAACTTCACCGCTTCTTGAAAAGAAATGCGATCACAGCAGAAACGTCTGTCACTGACAAAAGACGAAAAACAGCAGCGTGAGATTTGTTTATTTTATACCACTTTGCGGTTGGCGCAGACAAATAAAATCATTTCTCTCCTTTCCCCCCAAGAAGAAAACAGTGAACCTCCCCGGAGTTGTTTCGTCAAACATGCGCATTGTTTGATTTTGACCGTCTGCTGTTTGTTGAACATGACAGCTGAACTGATGCCGTAATGGAATTCCACCTCCTCTTGTTTTGAGCATGTCAGCTGCAGCAGACAAGCAGCTACAGGACTGCAGCCGCATTCAACAGGCTATATTCTGCCCCCCCCCACACCCACCCCAGCTGTGTGATGGGTGGAATAAGCTGTGTTGGCCTGTTAGCTGACAGCGCCGTTCTTGTCTGGAGCCTTGTGTGTGTGTGTGTGTGTGTGTCTGACTGCGACTCATACTCCATACAAGAGAAGAGTTCAGTCTGGTCCAAGTGGATGAAAGGGGACAAAGGTGTGTGAGGAAGGGGGGGGGGGGTCTGATAATTAGCCAGTGTGTCC
>JAPZDY010000007.1:5854427-5866020 GCA_029783645.1 Ctenochaetus hawaiiensis | reverse complement strand
AGAAAGGATGTGTTCCCTGTTTACATTGCCTTCACTAAAAAACAGTTATGTTTGCAGGAGGGTACAATTATGCAAAAGACAAGGTTACTTAATGACTAAACACTGTGCTGCGATTGTTGATCCATTATTTTGTGTTAAAAACCCCATTTCCTCTCTCAGTTTCATTAATCTCATGATAAAACAAATTGTTCTGCATCCATCCTGAGCTCTGATATGTAAATCCATACATAACAAAACATTATCCCTCATAATTAAAAGCTAAGCTTCCTTTTTCAGTCACTCTATTCCTGCTTCTCTCTTCCTCATCATCTTTTATCCATATGCTTAATTAACCAGTGGATGGATGAACATTGCCCTTTCTTGCCTGTCTTCACTCAGCCGCAAATATTAGAATAAAAGGTTACAGAGGACCCACAATTAAATGTCAGACGGTGGATGCTCTCTAGCTGAGGGCCTCTGATATGGATGCTAATCAGCTGATCAGACACTGACATAAAAACAGTGTGAAAGGGGGGAGGATTCCTAGAAAAGAGACAGCAGTTTGAAAACAAAACTTCATTTCCATGCAAGTTCTTTTATGCCAAAGTGGATCTGTGTGTGTGTGGGCGTGGAGGTGTGTGTTTAATATTTTTTATGTACAAAAATAAAAAAAGTCAAACACACTCTGACTGGCTGTCTCTATGTGATGGCTTGCAGTGTACAGATCCAGGCGGTAAATGCGATTGGCTCCAGCCCCCTGAGTCCACCCCTGCTGGCGAGGACACGCCCCCTCCCTCCGGCCCCGCCCCCTCTGGAATGCTCAGCAGCCGGCCCTCAGAGCCTGAAGCTGAAATGGGGCGAAAACGCCAGCAACATGCACAACCGCACACTGCTTGCAGATGACGTGGTCTACACACTACAGATGGAGGACAAGAACCACAGGTGGAGTACAAACACACACAGGTCATCCGCAGCAGCCCCACACACACTAAAACCACCACATTTCTGAGAATGTATCTGATTTATTCATACATGTAACAGGAATGTAGCGGATGATGTTATGGCATATTTTTTACACTGCTTGTCAAACAACTACGGTTGAATCATCATATTTGTATAATATCTTTTTTCTCACATCAATAGATATCAAAATACACCAAATGCATGCAGAATTATATATGAATATAAAATAATAAAATAAATACAGAAAACTCTGTTCTGCTGTAGCTCATTGTTAGCAAAAAAAATCCTTACTAAACTAAAAATTAAATGACTCGCTCTTTTAATTATAATTGCAGTTTTTTAGAAAATAATTAATCTGACCATCAGGACTTGGCAAAAATGCTAAGTCAATTATTCATATTCTCTTAAGCTATTTCCACTTAATTCCTTACTGGATTAAAGCTCAGCCTTTTGCCCACATTGTTTACTCTTTCCTGTATTAAAAGGTCAGAGTTGGCTGAAAATTTTAATTGTTTTAAATGTTTTTTACTCTGGTTTGTAGACTTTGTTTTGGCCAAAAGAGACACTTGTTAACACTGTATACACATTCATGCAGACAGGAGAAGATCAGCTGATATTTCATATGTGGAACCTCATCTATGAACAAGACTTAGAGAGGTGTGATTATCCTCTTGTACATCTTTTTTTGGGTGGGCTGATCAGTGATAATCAAGTTCAAGGGGTTTGGAGATGATGTGAGTTTTCTGGAAGAAATAAAAATAAAAAACAGGTGTTGGCAGATTATGCAATCCATTATCTTGTTACTACTGTTTACTTCAGTGGTGCATTGTGCAACATTGATGACCCCTAATTGGAACGGTTTTGCTCAAAACTGGTCGAAACACGGCCTGTTTCGCTAGATAGCGCCATTTTTCCAAGAATCCTGACCGAGACTGGTTTAAGAACCAGAGTTAGCTTGGTGGATATGGGTTATTAGAGGAAGTGCTCTCTAACCCTCTCGGCCATGCTGCGCACCACATTTCCTAGACTCCTTAATCCACAGCTAGTCAATACAGCAAATCAGGAGCCCAGAAGGTCAATACTACACACAAACCACAGACACTCGCACTTTGGGGCTTTTTTTCCGTGCAGGCAGTAACCAGATGTACCAGTAAGTAGTCACGTTGAGGGCATCTGAAGCCAGCTGGGATACGGCCTCTGACAATTAACCCACCGTTTAGCTGAGTGGTCAGACAGGATTGACAAAGAGAGTCAGGGAGTCCGAGAGTGATCAGTCTGAGGAGAGGTTTCAGATTATAACTGACAGGGAGCGAAAAAAGACGATTGGAAGAAGGGCAATTTTGTTAATTTTAGCACTTAGACGGTCTTTTTACGTCTCCAAAGAAGCAGGAAACAGACTGAACATAAAAGCGGCGAAGAGCCACTTTAATCCGCCTGCCTGCCCACCTGTCAGATTGTCTCGCTCCCTCCCTCCATCCAGACTTTCTCCATTCTGGTTGGCTGACTATTAGTGTTTGAATGGAGGTCTGGCCGACACCGAGTTGGCACCCTGGCACCGCTGGAATGGTCCAGAGTGCAGCAGGCAACAGATGGTGCTCAATCTGGCAGGCTGCTATCTGTTAACCTCTCTGACACACACACCATACGCACAAACACACACACGCATACACACACACACACATACATACAAACAGAGAGGCATGGATATAAGCACTCCCTGTTCGCCAAATTAGATCAGCTTTCACAGTGTAGAGTTTTATTTACCCTTTTTCAATTGGTGCAGTGATTAGCATGGCACTATGCTAGGCTGTGTGTGTGTGTGTGTGTGTGTGTTTGTGGATCTGTTACCATTTTGGGATTCACCTGTGTATATACGCAGGTGTGCATGCAGCATATTTGGAAGGGATGGCGTGTTTGTTTTGACCTGCTGTTTGCTTTTTTTATTGGATTTTCCTCATTTTTTGTCCTCTGATTATATTCACAATGAGTCCAGTTTTCTCTTTATCCAAATGGAAAAAAGCAGCATGTAGTCCGTCCAATTTATAAAAAAATTGCATGCTTGCAGCACATAAATAATGCATTTATGTCAATTTTTTTTTCCTATATATTGTTTTTTGTACTCTGGATAAAATTATTGACACTGAAAAACAATTTAAGTGGACTTTGTCCTTGAATTTGGAGGCCCTGCAGAGTCCAGGGTTTGTTTGTGTCCCATGGTAGCTTTTTGTTTGGTCCAAGAATAGAATTAAATTGGTCACTTATTTGCCATTAGTCGGCCTGTTTTACTCTGTTTCTTCTTCGAGTCCTCGTGTGTCCCTTCGTGCCACCTGATAGCTGACTTTTAAGAGTGGTTGATCCAAGTTGGAGTGAATTAAGGCTTGTTGTGGGGACAATGTTTGTCCACATTTCTGTACGCTCTCCACAAAATGAAACTTTTTGAGTCTGCTCTCACTGTCAAGGTCCTTTGCAATCAATATATGAAGTATCCAGGGTTGACAAACATTTAGGCCTATATTTATAAAAGCTTATGTTTTTTTGTGTTATTCAGTTTTTTTTTAATTCAGTTTTAAAAGTAAACTGTTATAATATTATTTCTGTTTATGTAGTAAATGTATAAGCATGCTTTTATCAAGGAAAGCATTAATGAGGAATGTGGGTAAGTTGGTATTAACGATACAATTTAAAATGAAGATAAAAAAAAGTGTATCCTCTCCGCACAATTGTAATACATGACCATTATCTCCCCACTTAATGTCCATCATTTCCTCTGCAAGGAAACTCTAATAAAATAATTGCATGAATGGTACCAAAGTGGCCATTTTTAATCCCTGACTGGTTCAAGCTAACTGCCTTTACTTAGGACTCATTACCTGCAGCTACCGGTGATTGTGACCAGGTGTTTCGGTGTATTAGCAGCAGCATTAGCATTGCATCACCATTTGCTAAACTGTGTTTGTGTGTTAGAGTGTGTGTGTGTAAGCAAAAGGTTATCAGCGGATGAATGGATTGAGCTGGTTTGCTGGTTCACTCCTCCTCCTCCTCCCGTTCTCCTCTTGCCCCTTGTGTGTCTCATCACACTCTATCAGAATGAGTTATCAGGATATTTTTCTCTATTATTGATGAAATTACCATAGCAACCAGATGCTTGATCTGTAATCAAAAAGTATCAAGGGGAAAGTGGAAGGGCATTTTGGAAAAAAAGAGGAAGTATCGAATCTCCTGAATATTTTGCTTTGTAAACAAACATATTGAATAGCCGGCTTCAGTTCCTGCAAACATAATTTCAAATTTTGCCAAGAAATTCCATCAGTGTCATTTTTTAACCAAATTGCATTACAGTGTAATTATGTTTTTGGCTTCGGCTGTCCCAAGCCCCATCTCTCACTGTCTCTGGCTGATCTAATTCATATAAATCCATCTCATTTTATTATGAGTAAAAGTGACTTGAGGTCCATTTGTGGACCTCTGGAGAAATGTTTGCCATTCTTCTCCTCCCTCTGCCTCCATCTCTGTTTTCCCCCTCGTCCACTCTGCCATGTCTTTGTGGGAGTGTAGGATGATAGAGAAAGCTGTTTTCTCAGGTTCATGATATTGAATCTTTCTTTACTTTCCTCCCTCTTCCTTCCTCATCCCTCTTTTTTTCACAGCACATTATTTTACCTTCTTATCTCCATGCATGCAGACTTGTTGCTCACGCTCTGTCCTCCCAAGCTAGCAGGTTCTTTATCTTCAGTTGTTTTCCTCATGTAATTGTTGCCCTTAAAGCTGGATCAGTCTGTTTGATTTTTCTCATTTCACTTCTCATCATCCCTATTACCCAGAATACCCTCTGGCAGGGGTATTGGAGGTGGAAGGGTGCCATGGCAACACAAGAAGTGCAAGAGGGATTCACCCCTTTGACACAATGGATTTTTTTTAAGATGAATGGAGGGGAAAGAAAAGGCACCAGGGGCAAATCTGAGGTGTCTCTGCAGTCATTCATAACAATTATCCATTCATAAGTCCATCACTATGTCTCCTCACACTTTCATTTATCTTCCATCCCCTTTTCTGTCATCCTTCCTCAAAATCAATTCTTCCATCTGTTCATCTATTCAACGTTGCTTCTTTATCTCTGTGTCACTCCCATAGCTTTATTCATTCATCCATGCTTCTCATTTCTCTACCTCTTCATCCCTGAATTTTAATACCTTTCATTTATGTGCAACCATTAGCTTTTCCACGCAGCCAGCAAGCAATTCAGCCACTTTGACAGCAAACTGTTTCTGCCTTTTAGTCTCTAATGCTAATCTTTTCAATAAGTATCCACGTATTATCACTTTATGTATTAATATTAGCCAACAACAGCTTTAAGACATGTTACGACATTGTAGCAAATAACAAATTTAAAGTATATATATGCAGATTTTATAATGATTTGATCATAAAATAGTAACTACATGCATTTACTTATTCATAAAATGTTTTTTCTGATATGTTTATTTGATATAAGTCTACTTTCTATGCATTTCCAAACTTTGATGGATAAAAAAACAGATATGTCCTTGCATTATTTGTATAGTTGTTATGTAACACTGACAGTAATGCTATCACAGTAAAGCTTTCAGTGTTCCACCTGCTTTAGAAAAAAAAAAAAGAATACAAGAACAAAGATGTCTGATAATGTCATGCCAAAGTAAATGTTAGCTTTTTTGAGTGTGACGAATGAACTCAGCCTCTGTGTGACCGCGTTGTGCTGAAAAATGAAGGACTGGGTGCAATCAAAGTGGTGCTTTAAAGACGTCCACGTCTTACAGCACAATAGGCAAACCTGACAGCTAAATGGAATAAATAAAACTGTATTTACTGATATATTTATCAAAGAAAAAGCAATGAAAAGAAATGAAGATGTAGCGCTACGAACGAAGCAATAGGACGTCCTTGCTTGTCTGCTTTTAACCTCTCTTTGTCTTTTCTTCTGTGCTTCTTGCTGTTGTGTGTTGTGTTGCAGCGTGTGTGTGTGTGTGTGTGTGTGCTCTGCTGAAAGTCAATTGTTTCTTAAGATAGAGACTTATAATATAAAAAGTTTAAGTTTAGTTTTTACTGCATATACATAAAAATCATAATAAAAATGATAATATCTCGGCCATGTGGTTATTAGATGAGAGTAAACAAAAGAAGACTCAAATACACGTAGCATTTACATTACTAAGCTAATTCCACCAGAAGTGAGTGTCTGTGTAAAGTTTAAAGCTCAGCAGTGAGGCGAAGGCTTAACAACATCGTCTATCAGCTGGAGAAACACATCACTCGTCTGTGTCACAGCTACATAAAAAGCTCATCCGGAGTTATGGTCCTCTGCTAAACAGTGACCTCTCTCATCTCTTCTTCCCCTTTTTTACAGCAGATCCTCCATCATCGCCTCCTCTCTTATAATTACAAGTCGCCTCTCTCTCTTCCTCCTCCTTTATTTCTCCTCTTCTTCATGTCCCCCCTCTGACTTTCTTCCTCCATCACTGCCTCCTATCCTCTCTCTTGCTCCCCCTCCACCTTTGTCTCTCTCTCTCTCTCTCTCTCTCTCTCTCTCACTCTGTCTTCTCCCTCTGGACCATGACTACCTTTCCTCACTCAGACTTGTGCTAAAAAGCTGATGACGGAGATAAATAACCCCCTTTTTCAGCCCAAATCCTCTTTTTCTTCCTTTCCCCCCCTCTCATTCGCTGGCTTATCAGTTTTTCCTTCAGTCTAACAATCTGTCCGTCTAGCCAGCTGGAGACTTGCTGCTTGTTTCCATCAGATTTGTGGCTTTGGCCTGTCAGTATTCATCCTGCATCTTCATAAGTCACCACTATCTTTGTTAAGTGAGATGCACCCTCCTCCTTTCCTACCAGCAATCCTACTTTAAGGCACCATATTCTAAACTTATGTTGATGCAGCTTTTTTTTAGAGTTAGTAGGCACCAATAGACCAATATTTTAAGTAGGAAGTTGTTTGGATAAATCTGTGATGTATTTCTACTCATGGAAAGTCTGAGAAAAAACACATTAATCTAGTCTTGATTGTCATGCTCATTCATTTCCCCCCAAAACTGTTTTAGTATGCAAGTATTTTGCCTCATCCATCACTACTCTTGTTATCCAAACTTCTTAACCGTGAATTTTTTCCATCACCACCTCTCTCCCTTCCTCTAATCTATTCATAGATCCATCACTCCTCTCTCTCACACCATCACCATCTGCTTTATTTCTGACTCCCGTTTTCTTCCTGTCCTCTCCTTCACCCCACATTCTCATTTACAGATTTCGCTCTAAATTTCGAAATTCATTGTCCCTCCTTTCCTTTTTTTTTTCATTATGTTCTCCGTCCAGGTTTGTGACGATCTACCACGGGCCAAGCCACACCTACAAGGTCCAGCGGTTGACTGAATCCAGCAGCTACAGTTTCAGAATACAGGCCATCAGTGATGCTGGGGAGGGTCCTTTCTCTGACACACACACCTTCTGCACCACCAAGTCTGTACCCCCCGCCCTCAAAGGTAAACTCACCCAGCCAAAGTGTGTATTTGTGTTATGTTGCATTGTAAAAAGTGTGTGTTTGGTTGCACCAGCTCTTTAAAACAATGAGGGAAACTTAAGCGATGTCTTAATTGGTTGCTAAGAAACATTTGCTGCTCCGACCAATCAAAACAATCAATTGCATTAACAGGAAGTCACTATAGCAACATAAATTAATGCATAACTTCCCCAATTGGCAGCATGTTGTTCCACCATTTTTAATTTAGTGATGTTTAAACCTCCAGTAATGTTTTAACAAGGCTAACTTTGAGCTTTTAAAGATGTGCTGCTCCAGCAGTTATGGAGTTACACTTAATAGTATAAAGTAGGTAGCCTTGCTTGATTATTGCCTTCAATAAGTGATCTTTGCTTTATATTGAGAGGTGATGGCTTATTATAGCTACAATGATCGTAGTAAAGAGTATCCTCTCAGATGATGTAATCTTAAAGTATTGTAGTCATTACTGTGAGGCTGTGAATGTGTGGCACAGCACTGATGGATCAGCAAATGGAAAAAATAAGAGCTTCAAAGCTACAAGGGCCCAAACGGTTCCTGTTAAGCTGCCAGCAGAGAGCACGTGCACTGTCCAAGAGGTTCTCTGCAGCTTTCACTCAGGAAAACAAAGAGCAGGAGGAGTTCAGATAAATCAATGACTAGATCCTCAGTTAGAGCTTAAAAACATGTACAGTAACTTGTATATTTAGCATAGCAGCGAGTGCAGTCACAACTAGCTACATTGTTATATGCAGTATAAAGCCACATTACATTGCAAAGGCATTATTGCTTTGCAAAACAAATATCAGCCAGTCTAAACAGTCATTAACATAAACACAGCCATTACTGATAAAAAGCACTGGAAAATAGAGGGGAGGTGAATGCTAATGCAAATGCTTTATTATAAACAGGTGGTTTAAAATAACTGTTTAATGGTTTTTCTAGATGCATCCTTGCAGTAGCAAATGGTTCATTTATTTCAGGAGGGAGGATCTCTTATCTACTTCCATTCCTCTTCATGTTTGTGAGATGAACCGAATTAATTTCCAGTCAGCCCAAATGTAGAGAGTCTAAACATTTGTTTTATTTTGATCTGCCAATCAATGTATGAAATCCTGCCGTACGATTAAGCTAATTGGCTCATTAATTGTTTCGATGCTGTTTATTCTCACAGCTCCCAGAGTGCACCAGCTGGAGGGAAACATGTGTGAAATCACATGGGAGACTATCCCACCAATGAGGGGAGACCCTGTGAGCTACGTGCTCCAGGTGCTGGTGGGACGCGAGTCAGAATACAAACAGGTTCGTTTCTCTCTCACGCACACACACACATACACACACACAGGTTATACAGCGATAGTTTTGAGAGCTTTGGTGTCTCTGTAGTTCAGAGAATCTCTTCAATTATTTGATTCATTCATGTTGTTTGTGGAAGTGTGGACAACTACTGGGAGGATATTTTCCAAACTCCCTAAGGGGAAGAAAAATTCAGTTTGCATTGATGGGAAAGGTATTACAAAGCACTCGACCGCCCACACGGCTACACACAAATTTACACATAGTAGAACGAACACACACAAACACTTACACACAGACACTCACTATGTCTTCCCTACACTGAGAGATACAGCATTTTAGAAGTGAAGGGAATCTGCCGTGCCAGCAGAATTTATTAAAGGATTTTAATGAGAATCTCAACACGGAAACAAGTGAAAAAAGCTTTTGGCTGCTCGTGGAAATATTGGATTGGGTTGCTGACAGTTGGAGGGATGAGAGGACCAGTAGACTGCAGACAAAGAGACATTTGTCTTTGGGGTAGTTTTACTCTCTGTTATTGCATTACTGAATGATTGGAGGGGAGAACTGCTGATACTCACCAGCAAACAAAACAGCAGCTGTGACTACGTGTGTGTGTGTGTGTGTGTGTGCACCCGCATGTGGGGATATGTGATGTGTGTTGGTTTATTTAATAATGTGAACACACATCAGCTGTCAATCAGACCTGTGATGCTGCTGGTCAGATGTTTGCATGTGTCCCTCTTCATGTTCGTCACTTATATGGGCAAGTATAACAAATTTTCTTTGTTGCTTTATTAAACAGACAGATGAGATAGATGTTAACAGTACAGACCAACATACATACGTGCAATAAACTATTCAAGTATGATTGAAAAATAAAGGCTCGAGAAAGGACTTAATTTTAGTAAATTTGCACATCTTTTAAGTGTCAATTTATGTGTTTTCTGAAACGCACCGATCAAGATAGAGTATAAATCAATTATAATATAAAATCTCTTGACTTTTAACCTCTTAGAAAACACACAGATGTTGAGTAACTTTTATTTAATCAGATGTCTTTGCAGAGCAAGGCCTGCATGTCATTTTTAATAGAATTTAGGATAAGAAAAATGATGTTACAATCAGACTTTTAATTAAATAACCAGGAACTGATTAACTGCCTTTATGGACTCATACAACTATGTAGCTGAGTTTCATCAGTTAAAGCCAGTTCGAGTGACTATTCAGAATAAAATGAAAACAGTCATAAGAGCTCAGACATGTTTGCTTTTTTCTTCATAAACCACAACAGTTTTATTTGCTCGTGGGCTTCTTCAGTTACAAAATGAATAAGAAGTCGACCTGTCAAGAGAGTTAAAGTTGATGCGGCATCCTTGAGCTGTCATTGCAATATAATAAGATTGTTGTTTTATGAAGACGGTCTCAGGAGTTATGTAGAAGAAATGAGAAAAAAAGGGTTCATCGACTTACACAAGGACTTTTCAACAGGACACACACCTGTAACTTCATGCGATTTTGTCACCTGACAGTTGACTTTCCTTTGAACTTATATTCAAATCTGCAACTTTTACTGTTTTTCTATTAAAGTAATGCCTAATGTTAAACTTAAAAGCTGGCACGGTGGATTCTGAGGTCGTGTGAGATCTTGCAAATCCAGCTGCCTCCCCAGGAAACTGAAGCAAAACATCTGCAGATCAATTTCATACCTGATATGCTATGATTCACTAAAGTTGAGCACAATGAGATGAATTAATCCCTGTTCTTGTTTTCTTTGCTGAGATCTTGACTGTAAGGAAGCCAAGAGGGTTATCTTTGTTTGGGAGGAGGGAGGCTTGGTGGAGACTTCTGAGTGCGTTCTGCTAGTTTGATTTGAACCAGTTTCCTTTGTTAGTTTTGCATCTGCTGAAAGTTCCACCACGCAAACAGTGTGACCAAAGCAAAAACACAAATAAAAGAACAACCTTTCACTCACTTCACCTTTGGTTAAATTAACTAGCTTGTGTTTCATTTAGTAAACGTCCATCAAACGTTGTTCCGTCAATCTTTCTCTCCCCTCACAGGTTTTTAAGGGAGAGGAGGGCGTGTTCCAAATCTCTGGTCTCCAGGGCAACACAGACTATCGTTTCCGCGTGGGCGCCTGCCGCCGTTGCCAGGATACGTGCCAGGAACTGTGCGGACCACTGAGCCCCTCCTCCTTGTTCACACTGCGTCGCCAGGAGACGGCATCGTCGGCCGAACTGTGCGGCATGGAAGCGAGCAAAGGGGTGGGCCTGATCTCCAGCGACGAGCGCTTTGCCGCGCTCATCGTGTGCGTGTTCGCGGGCTTCTCCATCCTCATCGCCTGCTTGCTACAGTACTTCTTCATGAAGTGAGGGAATTTTTGACTATAGGATAGAAAGAGAAAGCAAAAATCACAGAGTCTATGAAAGAACCGAATGAAATCAAAAACAAACACTTGAGATATACTTTAAAGGCTATGTATGTTTTTTTTTCTTTGTTTTTTTTTTTGTTTTTTTTGTTTTAGTCAAAGTATCAATTCTGGCTTTCCTTACCTTGTTCCTGTCTTCTGCCTTCACCCAGTTTGGTCTCATTTTCTCTCTGTTGTGTCTCTGTTGTCTGTGTATCACTGTCTGTCTCATTTGTTAAGGATTTCTGTCGAGGGAAGCCTTGTCTTAGCTGTACCTCGGTTGGGAAAGAAAACTGATAATCAAGCCTTAAAAATAGCTGTGAGCAAAGCAGTTGCTCCTCAGACTGACTTGCATGTTTTTATTTTGTATCTTTTTAAAAAAAACATATTTGATTAGAAAACGTGTATATTTCATGA
>JAPZDY010000007.1:5814060-5847132 GCA_029783645.1 Ctenochaetus hawaiiensis | reverse complement strand
AGTTTTTGCCGAGTCTTCCCAGCAGTTTTTTCCCCAAGTGGTGATTTTGAGTTTTGCTTTTCTGTTCAGTACTTTGTCAATAAACTCTTTTCTATCTGTCTCTGCATATTGGGTCCTGGCCTTTGTTTTCTGACACCAGATCGTAACAATTATACTGTCAAGCATGAGCCAGCTCGCGTGAAAAAGGCAAATATTGCTTAGAGCAAAAAAAAAACAACAAAGAAGTTGTTCCATTTTTTTTACTTTTACAAGACGTTATTATCAACAGATACATTACTCAGCAAAACATAATTACAGATACTTTTTAAAAAAAGAAAAATAAAGCAATTCATACTTTTTTTTTATTAGTACACTTCCTGTAGATTAATAAATGGTATGTCATGTCATCAGTATGTACAATCAGAAACATTCATGAACAGAGATACATTCTTCAGAGCCAGGAGGTCATGTTTTAAAATCCAGTGTTGTTTGGTGGAGGCTGCTGCGGTGATTTGGATCTGCTGAAAACATCTGAGTTTACAGCATTGAGTGTTTTAGCTTAACAATTCATCTATTTACAAGTTAAAGCAAGTATAACATCATCACTTACAGACAGTTCACTGATCTGCTTTGTCCAAAATAGTGCATGATACACTTTACAAAATTTAAATCACTTTTATTTCTCCATCTCTTGGATTATCTTACACACATTAAAAAAACACTGTTTTAAAAACTCTCTTGTGAAATAGTGAGATATTTTGTTAAGGTTGGCACCTTTGGCATGTAAGAATATTTTGTTTTTTTCAGTTCACACATCATCATGTGCTGCAAAGTCGCTCATGACAATAGTTTCCAATGGGCAACCTTTGCAGCCTTTATTTAAAACAATTTAAAATCCAACTTCTAGCAAATAAATAAAACAAAACCAGCAAGACACATAACTTCTATTGTTTGTGTTCAATTCAACCTTTGAAGAGGTCACTGCTGCCACCCACTGTATGTTCAAACTGAACAATTTAGGGAGTGGTAAAACAATTTGTGCTAATGATCACCATGAATCCACAAAGCAGCTTACGGCTCTTGTACTTCTATGAAAGTGTGAATGGTGAAAGCATGATGTTGAAACAGACATATAACAGAATGGCAACGCCAGATGTTTGTATGAATGGATCCACAGACAAGCACGTTATTATAACAAGGAAAGGTTGTATGTCGTATGTAGGTGACTGACACCTGAGATGGTTGCATTCAATAATGCTTCAGTGGTGCTCAGTTTCTTAGAGATGTTATTGATTATTAGAGAAACACTGATAAGCTTTCTTTTTTATCTAATGCACCAAAATGATAAATGCGCTGCTCAGTCTGTGACTACTAAATGTTGAGTGATATCTTCTCAAACTCCTCTGATGCACATTGTTTTTTTATTTTCAGATGGTTTCTTATAAGTAGTAAGAGCCTGCGCTTTGAATGATGTGGATCATTTAACAAGAATGAATTATAATCACAAAAGCCAGACATGATGATGCGTTTTTGCATTCTGTAAAGTGTCTCACAGTCCTTAAAAAATCAACTTGCTTTGTGATTCCTCTGATGTTAACAGCTGCTGCAGTGTAGCACGTGATTACACTGGAATATATTTTCTTCCTTTATTCCAAAGACTGTGCCAAAACCCCATTGGCTCTTCTCGGCAGCATAAACACAACATGGATTTGAATTTTCCAAGATACAGGGCGTTCAGCATGTCAGAAATTACAGAAACATAATACTTTAACACTCTCGCCAACAGATTACATAAATTACATCCACAAGCATTACTCACAATACATTCAAATACTCTCTCTCTCTCTCTCTCTCTCTCTCGCGCACACACTCACGCACACGACGAACACACACTGCACCTCTGCCCCTCTCTGAAGGAGAACAGAGAAATGCCACAAGATCTACAGTGCTTTCTTTGTCATCCAGAATAAGAATACAATATAAGGCAATTGTAGATGTCTCAGATATTTATATGTGTGTGTGTGAGTGCGTTTATACAGGCATGCGCGCCCCTGCTGCTGCTGTGTGTGTGTGTGCTGTTCACATACAAACACTTCAGGCTGGCGCGTGTGTTTTTTTGCACTACACCGCTCGTGCTTTTCATGTGCTGCGGAGTGTGTTGTATGAATAC
The DNA here is from genome assembly GCA_029783645.1 of Ctenochaetus hawaiiensis. Taxonomy (NCBI): domain Eukaryota; kingdom Metazoa; phylum Chordata; class Actinopteri; order Acanthuriformes; family Acanthuridae; genus Ctenochaetus; species Ctenochaetus hawaiiensis. Next base: position 5,844,983 of record JAPZDY010000007.1, on the reverse strand, counting down.
TGGATGGCACGAGAAGTAATCCAAAAAGAAAATGAAATTCTTTGAGAAAAAAAATCGAAGTTCTATTGATGCGCGTCGACAAAGTGAATAGAGGCTTGCAGCCCTTTGTGGTTCGCGCTTTTCTCATCCTCTGCCTTTTTTTTCAGTCCCAGTCAAATAAAAGCTCACGTGTGGGCCTACATAACAGTTTTTCTTCATCCTAACAGATACATTGGCTTTTATGACAAGTTTTGCAAACTGTTTCCAGACATTTTGGCGGTCATGCGCTCAGAAGCTCACTGTTGACTCCGTCCAGCCGTTCGAGCCGTCTCCCTTCATGGAGCTGGCTGTGCGGCACCGTGGCGGCTGGCTGTCGTTCAGGCCGAAGAGACGCGCCGCTGCGCACCGGTATTTCCAGGACATTGTGTTGTAGAGGATGGGGTTTATGGCTGCGCTCAGGTAGAATAGAACCACGGACACCAGACTGCAGTACTCTGACAGGAGGGACAGCAGCGGGGACGGTGCGTCCAGAGAGCGGAACTGCAGGTAGCGACCCACGTGGAACGGCAGCCAGCACAGTACGAAGGCAAACACCACCACCACTGGAGGAGAAGAAGGAGGAAGATGAGCAAATGATGAGGAAGGAGATGAGGGGAGGTAGATAAATGAGTGGATGCACAAGGAGCAATGAAAGAAAAATGAAAGAAAATAAATAAAGGGAATAAAAAGGTTGCAAACAAGTTTTTCTCCAAATTCTAGATGTCCATTTTCTTAATTTTGGATGAAAAAAAAAACAGAAATAAATAATAAAACAATTTACTGATACACTGATATAAAGTGTTGTAAAAGTGTTTGTCAACTGCAAACCAAGTTATGTGTGTGCGTAATTTGCGCGCTCTCCAAACCTACCCAGCATCTTGATGGTCTGTCTGTTGCTTTTCTCTCTGTACGCCACACGAGAGTTGATGTTCGTCTCTCTGTGTCTCTGCCACAGTCGACGGCCTATGAGGCTGTAGAGCACTGTGAGGCAGAACACCGGCATGAAGAAGAAAACAGAGCTCAACCACACCATGGCGCCCATCAGGCCGGACTCCACGGCGTAGTGGGTCATCGTGCACTCCCGGGTGTCGACGGCCTCCAGGGTCTCATTCTTTCCCGAGCTGAGATTTGTCGGCTCCATGATGTCACGCTCCACCCCCACCATGACAAACACAGGTCCCGCGCTCATTAGAGACACTGTCCAAAGCAGAAGAATGAGGGCGCGCACCCGCCTTTTGGTCACCAGAGCCTTGGCACGCAGCGGGAAGCAGATCGCCAGGTAGCGCTCCACTGACAGCGCGGTGATGCTCAGGATGGTGGAGTAGGTGCATGACTCTGACACGAACTGAAAGAGCTTACAGAGCGCGTCCCCAAACCGCCAGGGCCTGTACCTCCACATACGATAGAGGTCCAGTGGCATGCAGAGGAAGATGAGCAGGTCGGATACGGCCATGCTGCAGAGGTACAGGTTGGTGGTAGTGCGCATGTCCCGGTATTTACTAACCACCAAGATGGTCATGACATTCCCGGCCACCCCGACCAGAAAAAGCAGTGTGCAGGCGATGGTGATGACCGTGAGGAGAGGGATTGAGTAGTAATTGAGAGGATGTAGGCCATGGTCAGAGGCGTTGTGGGTCTCGTCCCAGTTGCAGTCATGGGAGAGGCACTCCGAGATATTGTGCCGAGAGGGCATGCTGTCGTCGCGCGGTTATTCACCTGGCCGTGCCTGGCCCTGACCGATAAAGGCACCCCTGGTCTGGGACCTCTCAAGCCTATTACCGCTGTCCTTTTCTTCCATCCTCTTGGTTTGAGTTGCGGGGGTGATGGCAAAGGCTTTCAGCCGTGCGTAAAACCAAGATCCATGCGCGCGTTGCAAACAATCTGGTGTAATTCCTGTTTACAGTGACGCTGAAACAACACGCGCCTGAGATCCTCCAGGCTGCAGATAGTCCTCTCCAAAGTTTAATACAAACAAGAGGCAATTAGAGGTCGATCCAAATTATCCACTTCATCCGCAACAAGCTGCCCACGGTGGTCCATCAACGTTTGGTGCTGATGACTTGTCAAAAGAAGTGCAGGGAGTGTTAGTTACAAAAAACAAATGCTAGATATTTGTAAGCATCGCCAGCCGAAATTCATGGATGTAAGATTTGTTCCAACCAAAACAGATGCAGAGGAGGAAAAACACAGATCATCCAAAATCTTAAAATGATTAACTTTAGAAATAAGTGAGCTCCCGCATCCTTTCTGTCTGTGCGCCACCAGCTGCTTGAAAGCTTTGGGTGAAATGAAACATGAGAATTTTCCATGCGCTTAAGAGTATCAAAGAGTTCCCATCAGCGGCAGCGCGTAACTGCGTTTGCGCGTCAGACAAAAACAAAAACAGCGGCTCGGAGTTGCGGACAGCATGTGATGGTGAGTCAGAGGCAGGGTTCGTAATGATGCGGCAGCAGCGGTGAACATCTGTCCTGATAAGGGCACCGGAGCTTGAACTCAGCCAAACACAAACGGATAAACAACAACCACGGTGAAAACAAAAACAGTGGGACGGAACGGAGACAGTTTTAAAAAAGTCACAAGCACCACGAAGGAACGACGCACTGTCAACATGATCATACAAATAAGTCTGAAGATTTAAGCAGAATAAAGCGAATTGGGATGATGAAGAAATCCACTGTGGCTTCTCAGGTCAGCTCCTCCGATCATCATGCATATCCGTTATCTGAGTTCTGACTCCCAGTGCACAAAACATCATATACAGGTGCAGTGGTGCTGCTCAAGGGAGGGTAATGTGGGGGCACTTATGTGAGTCCAGTGCTGCAACGCCACCTGCAGGTGTCTTTCTAGAGAAATAATAACTCTGGGTTCATGCTCACCAGTGCCACAGTGTCTCTGTTTGCCACCAAGTCTCTCAGAGATCAGAGTACTGAGGAAGAATCCAAATGGGAGGCTGAGTTTGATTAGACTGAGAATAACCATCTGCTTCAGAAGTGTGGCCTTGCTGAACCTGCAAGGAGGTGAGTAAAAAAAAGATATTTTTCCTACAAGAAATCAATTTAGATATTAGCATACAGTTATGTGACCCAATCTGACTCCATTAAATGATCCATATATTGATTTTTTAAATAGCATATGGGGTTAAGTTTTAGAAAATACATCAAATCTTTGATGCTTAATATCTCAGAACTGCACTGTTCAAGGATTTATAACTTAATTTGACTGAATATGGAGTTAACGTTACTGTCTGTTGGCTTAGTACCATCCAAATTGGGGTGTTGGCCCACATCATTATCATTGGTTTAATCCTGCTTCTGTCGGCTTTGACAGATTTGAGCTGGTTCACGTTGTTAGACTGGCAAACACTGGAGCTTGTTCTCGTATTGTTGTCATGACGGCTTCCTGTGGTCCTCCAGGTGAAATAAACAACTGATTGGAATATAAGTGTGAAGCTCATCATCATTATATACAATATATTTCTATTTTTACAGCTATGATCTAATCCATGTGCATCAGATAATGTTATCTTTTTGCCCTTTGCGCTGTGTTTACCTGTAGATATCATTATGTTTATGACCACTGAATCAATACGTGTGAGAAGGAGGAAGAGAAAGAGTGTGTCTGTGGGAGAGAGAGGGAGTTAATGAATATAGAAAAAGAGAGTGACAGAGGGCCTTAAGGTGGAAATAACATGAGCAGGACACCTGTGTCTTCAACAGCCTCTTTGAAACCTTTTTTTCATCATATCTGGTACGTATCTGTCTGTGGTCATATGATGTTTATGTGTATTGGATGTCTACGTTCGTGCGCAGGTTTATATACATAAGTATGTACTTTAGTAACAGGCCATTTCTGATGTTCAGAAAAAAAAAACCTTGACGTATGAACTTCTGGCATTTGCATGATGTAACCTAACTGCGTTTTAGTGGGCCAATGCTCGCAGTACCTGCGGTAATGATGATAAAAGCCAAACAACGAGCTGAAATATCGACTGTTTGCAGACAAAATGCCAAAATTGGACTGTTTCCGGGACAACAAGAGGTGGTAACGGCAACATTATGTATCTTCGCTGAAACAAGTGTGTTCAGAATCATGTCAGGGCAGATTTTTTTCCTCTTTGGTATTCAAATGGCTGTAAAATGGTATGTTTACGAAACAGAGGACTCCCACGGTTTCCTGCTCTTCTCCCTTGAGTTTGATCTTATTTATGACTTTATAGCCGTGTATTCTGTTCTCACAATACATTTACAGCTGTAAGTTTTAAGTTCTCTGTCTTTTTGGTTCATGTGTGTGTTGTTCGGGAGGCTGTCAGATAAATATTGCGAGTTAATGACGTGTTTTTGGGTGTCATTCAGTCTGACCTCTGCCTGCAGGGTGTGGTAGCAGAGCACAGGCTAAAGTCCCTGTCTTATGGATAAACAGACGTGTCTGACAGCTGTGTGTGTGTGTGTCTGTGTTTTTGTCTGAGAAGAGGGCAGTACATCCCTTCATCCACAAGATGGAGGGAGAGGTCTCTTTTGATTGCACACTTGAATCTGTGGAGGGGTGTGTGTGTGTGTTTGTGAGTGGCTGTAAAACTAATGAATGGTTTGGGACCACAGGTGTGACCACATGAGGGTTGATTTCATTACACACACAGAGCACGCACACACACACACAGGTTCAGGTGGACACAGCTAAATTAAACTCTTACTGTTTTCTCTTTTTAAAAAAAATTTCATTTTTTTATTTATCTTACAAGCATTTTGTTTTAATCAGTCATGTTCAAAGCTTGATTGTTTTGTTGCTTGCAAATCAATAAAGAGTCAACAGACGTAAATGCAAAGCAGTCCGACATGCCCATCAATGCACAGATGTAAATAAACTCCAAAAGATTGATATGCATAAAGCTGCAGAAACTGATATATGATATATATAATGTATAAACAATATGTAATTAAAAATACAGCAACATACAGAAACAAATGAACAGAATGAAGGCAAAACAGCAGGAGAGAGAGTGAAAAATACTGAGATAATAAGCAGGACCACTGTTAGTATTTTCTCCCTTGTTGAGGACTCCTCCTACTTTACCAAAAAGTCCACAATATCCTTTTTATCCAATGAGGAAAGCCTGTGGGAGGAAGCTTCCCCTGTGATTGGTCCAGAGTTTCAGAGACCCCTCCCTTCCCGAGGAGTTGGAGAGAGTTCACTGTCAGCTTTTCTCAGCCACACTTACTGAGTTAGAGAACAGAAAGAGCACAGAAGTAGCTGTCTGCTGCCGCCGCCGCACACTTCTCTGTGGAAAGTGTGTGTGTGTGTGTGTTTGTCTGTGTGTGTGTCACTCCAGCATTGCCAGCCATTCAGTGAGGCCAAGTGGACTGATCACTAAGCAACATGTGGGCTGAACGGCCACAAAAAGAGCAGGTTGGTAATGTCTCTCCCTCTCTCTCCCTCTCTCTGTTTGTCTGTATGTGTGCGCTGTTCTATTTGTGTCCATTGACTTGGGGGGGGGGTTGCAAGTGTGTCTGTGACACTCCTTGGGTTTGGGTTGTCAGTGGGATTATGGAGAAGAATGTACAACATGTTGGAGTCTGCTGTTGTACGGCTGCAGTTGGTAGAAACAAAACAGGGGCCAGAGTGCAGTTCTTGTTTGTCTTGGAGCAAAAGCACTTATGCATTTGAGATGACAAGGTCTATCTGTTTCTGTCTGTCTGTCTGCCTGCCTGTCTGCCTGTCTGTGGTGGAAAGCGTTTGAGGTGAAAATCTTTGGTCTGGTGGGTGTGGACATGACTCTCTTTGTCCTTCAACTGAGAGTTATTTTTCCTGTTTTATAATGGAAAACTGCAACAAGTAGTGTGTTGTTACCTGTTGTTTGAGACTGCCCAGGTGTATGTATGTGTGTGTACATATGTGTGTGCATGTGTGTGTGTGTGTGTGCTAGCCTGCTGCCCCCTTCTCACGCCCTGATGTGAAAGTTAGTTGCTCCAGCTGGAATGTCATGGGAAGACTGGAGATATTTTCCTTTCTTTCTTTCCCCGCTGCTCCCTCTCTGCTCTTCTCTTCTGTTTTCCTGTGAAACTGATACTCATGATACTGACCTCTGGCATTCAGTAGCCTTCACTTGTGTGCAGGCTGCAGCCGGAGTGTGACCTCAATACCTCTTTTTGTTGTGGTGACAGCATACATATACAGTAAACTTTAGCAGTGTTACTCCTGCTGAAGGCTGCAGGTGTGTGCATGAGTGTTCAACTGTATCGACCACTTCCTTGTGATGCTATCAAGGGCAGTGTGTGATGTATCAATAATTGATAAGGACAGTTAAATAACTTTAGTACACTACACCTACTGTAGTTAAAGATTTGAGGTTATATAACATGAGTTTTACCTCATTGCAGCATCATTTCTCTTCAAAAAGAGGATTGGAAGGATTTCAAATATTTTTGTCTTGGCAGACAGATTGCTACCGTAAATTCATTCCAGATGTGGACTACGGTCTTATTATGTTCCCACCGTATGGTTAAACTCTGTCAGAAACCCATAAACTCCGTTTTGAGTTTCCAACCACAGTCTTACATTTATAATTTGTGGGAAATTTAAACCTTATTTTGAGGAAAGTCACTGTTTCTGCAGCTTTCATTCTCAGTCTGTATCACAGGACTGTTTTGTAGCTAATAGTGGAAGGATTGTGGTCCACTTCATCCTCAGCAGGGACACACTCACTTAATGTTTACTAAATGATACCACTATAGATAAAAGGTTTGAATCTAATTGCAGCAGAGAACATTGTTTTAATGCTGAAGACAAATGACAAAGAGCTCCTTTGCAGACTGCAAAAGATAACAGAGGTCCATGGGATGCAAAAATAGAAGTGATGTATTTCCTTTGTGAAAAATGTCATTGTGCCATTCTGGTGCTCAGACCGTCATTAGCACTTTTAGCTTGCAAGTGCATCAAACTGTCTCTATTTTCGGATCAGAGTTCCCTTTTCACCTGCGTAAAAGCTTGATTCATGTCCTGTGTTATTAATTCTCACATTTTGAAGCCCAAGAACAGAACTTCACTGCGAACTTACAGGATTAGTTCATGCAGAAACCTCCTCATAGCCTGGTCTTTTAATTAACTGGTATATTGTTTCCAGATAGACATGTACCTATTGAATTTTTAAAAGGCTGCTGGCATCACAAACTTAATTCTATTTCAGTGCATTATGTTGTGCTGGCTGCAGAAAACTGAGGGACATCTGAACAAAAAAACAAACAAAAAAAGATTTTTCTGACCTTAAAACCACTGGAGTCGCTCATTTGAATGGACAAACCCTACTGGTCAACGACATGTGGGTCTTCTGCACCATCTGAAGCAGGAAAGAAAATACAGAGGAAAGGAAACACAAAGCATGCATGTCCTCTGTACTTTCTGTCCTGCTAGGATAATCTTGGCAAGTTGTAGTCATGTTAGCGGTCAGTAAAGTTATAGTTTGGTCATTTCCTTGCTCTAAATTGGCTGCCATGGTCGGGCTGAGTCAGGCTTGGCTGACAAGGAGCGAGAGAGAGCAGAGAAATAGAGAGAGCAGCTCCATCCCTCCTTCAGTACAATGATGCCTTGTGTTACCGCCAGCAGCGCGCCTCTATGCCGATGATGACGATTGCTCCCTCTTCTTTTCTGGCATCCACTGTATGTCTCGCTTTCTCTGCCTCTCTGACCGTCCCAATTCCCCCTTTCCGTGGTGTGAAGGATTAGATAATAGGCAGCTTTAGTGTGGGCAGAGACAGAGAGGTGTCACAGACCTCTCTTGTTGCTTCTGTATGTGGTCCTCCCTCAATCTTCTCCCTCTCTCTCTCTCTTTGTACCATCTGTGGCATGAGGAGCTTGGCACCACACAAATCTGTAAATGCCAAGATAGGTTTATTTTATCTTTATTGTAAGTGTCTGTGTGTTTTTGTCGTCGGTAAGTGTGTGTGCATCATTGTGTTTGATTGGCTGTTTTTTTATGCAGTGATAAAGTTCACGTGTATTTATGGCATCTTTAAACTGATCTGAATTATTCACATTGCCACATTACTTTGTGAATGTCTAACTTTTTATCGCACACACCCAGGATTAGATGATGCACCCAAGATAAACGCAAGTTATCTATTTTTTTCCGACACTGGGTAATTAGTGACTGCAGATCTACTGCTATTGACATAAATGTCCAGCCCGCCTCCAGTGTTCTCTTGAATTATTTGACACTTTTCAAACACGTATTGCAAAACAAACCCAGTTTAGGGGGACGAAAATAGGAGTGTCATCTGTTATTTAGGCAGACGTTCAGACCTATAAGTGGTACAGTTTATTGTAAGTGCATTTTGTGAATAAAATATCTTTGTCAAAAGATGCAGCTATGACATCAGTACAAAGATGTGGGGGCTGCTGATTAAGACATCTGGCCAGAGGTGATGAAGATCAATTCTGACAGTATAACAGAAAAATAAACTGTGATAATGGTGGCCATACATTTGAAAAAAGAGGGAAATTCTTCTTTGAAATACTGAAAAAAGGCACTTACAGTGACGTGAAGAGCATCCTAAAACTTTCCTATTAAATATTGTAATTTCTATGTGTTGTCTTCATCTGTTCTTAATGTGTCATGTCTAATTTTACAAAAGTCAGTTGTTCCTTATGATTTTTAGAAACACCAGCCCCTTTTCTCAAAGTATAACATGTATCAACATATGTGTGATATATATTCATAATCATTTACACATACAGTGTATTTTGTCAATTTAGGTAAATTAAAACAAAGTAATCAAACTTACATTTAAAACAATTAATTCTTTTGCACTGCTGTGTAACTTCTACATAGACCAAACTCTTTTATAAGTGTCCAAAAGACATTCTAATGATAATTTACTGATATGTAAAATTACATTTTAACAGCAGAAAGTTGCAGTATAATAAAAATCAGTCATTGCTTCCCATGCTGGGACTGTTCTTTGTTTGATGGATGTAAAAGACAAACAAACCACAAATTTACAATTTAAATTCAATGTTACCAACAGCTGTTTTGTAAGTGAAAAAGGATGGATTTTCCTCTAATTATTCTATTATATCTCAAGAATTCGTTATCTTAAAATTAACAGGAAGAGGAAAAGGATATAATTCACATAGAAAACGAATGAAGTAACTATGCCAGAATTCCTCTTAAATGAGAAATTAATCAGTGTGCTCTGTCCACTGTAGACTCCTCCAACACCAGGATGCTGTAATTCATAGGGGAAAATCATTTTCCTTAGCATAACATTCTCCACCCAGCCCTGGCTGAGGACTATGTAGCTGTTTCTCTGTTCAGGGCGCTTATGTTTTGGTTTAGGTCTCATGCGGTGACTGAACTCGGCACACAGCTGTAGCCAGAGCATGTCAAGTTCCCTGTTTTCAGACCAGATAAGACCACTCTCACGTTCACAGTCATGCTATCTGCTTTTGTGCAAGAGGTCATTTATGTACAGTGTAGACCAGGAAAAAGCTTTGATGTCATTGTTATGAGCAGTTCCTGCTCTGTTTCTTCAAGCTGAAAAACAAAAATAAAAAAAAAAAGCTAAAAATAACAGCCCACAGTTTGTGATAAGCTTCACAAGACAAGTTCATAGCTGTTATGAGCTATGTGTATGATATATGTGTGGACCAGCGGCGGCGCTTTCACACAGGGATCACAATAGTTTGGCAGTGAATTAGATTTTTGGCAGCAAGATACACAACTTCCTCACTAAGCTTAATTTTGGCCAAAAACAGATAAGCAAGTGACAGCAGATCCAGATTTATTTGTCCGCCAGTTGATTTTTGCCAGGGTGACCTGTTAGTCTTTGCTCCCATGTGTCGCTGTGCTGCTACAGGAACGTGGCTAATAACAAGATTCTGCTACAAAAACAAAGAAGTGAACATCTTATCTCATCTTATTTCAAAATCTCATAGCAAAATGTGTTATATTATGATAAATCTCAGGAGGGCAGGTGGAACAGAAGCAGTAAACGCAGCATGGCCATGCGTGATGGGAACACAATCCATCAAACAAACCAGCCCTGCCCTGCTTCTCCCCCCAATAAGCGGATGTTAAAAGTTAATAAATCAACCGTATGTTGAATACAGTATTGAATGTGGATTAACCTTATGCAACCTGCAGTTATCATTTAACTTTTGGTACCATTTAATGATAAGCCTCCTGAAAATTTAGATAAGTTTGAAATCACTTTTATGACTCCCATATAATTAGCAACAGCCAGTTAGCTTAGTGTAAAGACTGGATACAAGGGGGGCTAATTCAAAGCTAGCCAGGCTCTGTCTTGTTTATTAAACCTTTGCAAAAACCAAACCAAGCAAAAAATTTAGTTTTTTTAAACAGAAAAAATTTACATTTGTCAGATAATTATATACTGAACTATTTCTTAGCTGGGGACAGTTACTTCCTTAAGTCTCAGCTGGTTGACACGCCAACGCTCAAGGTCAAAAAGCAGTCAAGTACCAGTAAAACTGAAAATGGTCATATCTACACTTTTTTGTAGAGACTGTATGTATATCATGTCTACATGAGTTGTTGGATAGACAAATCAAGGCTATCTGTTTACCAGTGTAATAGGTCTTTATGCTATGCTAAGCTAATTGTCTCTTGGGTTTATCTTTAGCATACAGACATAAAAGCAGTATGTTCTTTCAGTCTTTGTGCTAAGCTAAGCTAACTGGCTGCTGAAAGATCGCCTTTCAGATGTAATCTCAGCAGTTTATTGCATGAATGATTTACCATCAATGGCTCAGAACTTATCTTGAAAACATAAAATAATAATTCATGAGTTATATCAAGAAAGCAACCTAGTCATGAAAGGTGCTTGATTAGAAAATGAACATTATTACTGAGTACTAATCCTTCTTTCCCAAAACACTAAATGTGAGTGAAATATCACATTCTCAGTTATCAGTTTAGTCATATTAGAATTTATGAGAGTTGGTTCCTGCATGACAAGTTCTGCAATATGTTTTGAATTGCTCTTTTGGAGCACGGCGAGAGACTAAATTTCCCATGTGCCACATGTTGCAAAGATTGATGAGTGCCCATTTTGCCTTTGCGATAGTCATTTTTTCCCCCTTCTTTGCTGAGCTCTGTTGATCCTCTGCAGTTCCTCTCTCACTGAAACACTCTTTCTTCTTTCATCTTTCATGTCTTCATTAATAATTTCTAGCTGTGGTGATTCCTGCTAATTGAGCTTAAGAGGGATGCTCGCGCATGAAGGGAGAGGCGGACGCTCTTAGCTGCTTCTGCTGATATTTATACACAAGCGGCATGCTGGCTGTTAAAGCTATCGTCATGACAACAGGACAGGAAGCAGGAAGTAGGCAGCTTTCCATTGGAGTACATAGATAACGCCTGCAAGTCCATTGCACTCTGATCATCTCTCTGCTCTTCCTGTCTGTGCTGTACTGTACTGCATGCCAACACATTAATCATGTTCATGCATGCTTATGTTCGTCATCACAGTCACCACAGACAGAAGACATTTGTTCTACATTGAGCTCTCCAAGTCCCTGTGCCGTTAACCTCTGGGTGGGTCAAGCCCGGCGGAGGGTCATGGATATTCTGGGAGCAGGAAGATAACTGAACTGTCATAAATACTTTCTGTGAAATCTAAGATTGCATGCACTCCCCACAAACGTCCAACCAGTAGGCCTTGTTAAAATAAACGACAGAGATGAATTGTGCACGTCTGCCAGGACCAAAATCATATTTACTTTTAATTATTTTAAACATAAAAAATAACTTTTCTTTAGGACATTTTATATAGATTTTGTTGCTTTATCTTATAATATGGTGGAAATACTATGGATCAAGACATGCATGATCTTTTCTTCTCTCCTAAAAGAGTAAGTTGTTTGACCATCATTAAAGATCACTGAGCATAATACTGTATATACCCTATACCAAGAGTACTTGAACAGTAGTTGTGGAGATCCACAGTGTCACTGGGAAATTTGGATGAAGAATGTAATAATTTAAGTCTAAAAACTCCACAGTGGCATTAACCTTTTGTTACATAGCCAAGTCCTTAAAATCTGGAACAAAAGGTGTGATAGTCAGACAGACAAATTGACCAAAGCATTGACTTAATTCATATTTAAAAATGTTCACCCTCTACCTAAGCACTTTATTACACTTCTTAATGGCTTGCTGTTTCATTAAAATATGATGCACACTGGTCTTGTGCTTCTCTCAGGTACAATGAACAAGTTTCTCTCAGTTTACTCATCCTTAAGTTCATGTTTTTTAAGTGTCAACCTCACCGTTCTTTGCATGGCTAGTTTTAAAAATGCCTTCACTCTTTTCTAACCTGGGCTCCTTTCTCAGACAACAGTCTTGCTAAATCTGGCTACTAGTCTAAAAAAATTGATGGGTGAGGCGACATGACAGCAGTGAGTCACACCAAAGCTATTCAGAACAGGTTGTATTAATATTTGGCAAAAGTCTTGAGATTAAGTCGTGTTTTTGAGTAAACAGACTTTACAGTATACTGTGTATGCTATGCTGATGGACTTGTTTAGATGTCACACTGCCCTCAGCTGTGTATTACATCCTTTTCCACAAAGTTGCCTCTCTATAAAAAGAAATGGGACCAAACCGAGGAAGCTATTTGAGCCAATTCTGACTCAGCAACAACCGAACATGCTCTGCTCTGGAATGTGAAAACAGATTTTTACAAGGGGTCGTAAATGACTGCTTCCCTTTTCTATGGAAACAGGTAAATCCACGGTATCAGTGCTTAAGGTGTAATGTCTTAAGATGCAGAAAATAATGCAAATGAAAACAACACTGCAATTATTTAGTTCCTCAAATTATTGACACCACTGATGGCATGAATCCTAATCGACTCCTATAGTAGAATAAAAGCAAAATAATTGAAATCATCATTTAAATCTCACATAAACATCCTTATTTAGAAGAAAACATAGTTTGAATCAGATATTTTGGATGATTGAAATGGTTTGAAACGTTTTTAGAAGGACATTAGGAAACATAGACATGTAATTGTAGGCAGGCAGCTGATGACTGCCGGTGACTCCTCTGAGCGTGTTGGATCTTGTTCAGCAGAGTGGGACTGTTTACTGTCAGGCTCTTATCTGTTGGCCTACGTGCTCATGTGCTATTTACTTGTCACAGACATTTTTAGCTCCAAACAGATGAATTTTATCACTTTGCAGTGAGGGAAAAGTGCTGCGTACCTGTTTCTCACTCGAACAGGTTGTAATCTCAGTCCGGGTTACATAAGTTCAGATGGTAAATTTAGGCATTGGAGGCAGCATATGTCAGGAACTGAAGCTCAGCAGCAGAAAGTCAACGTAATCACCAGGAATTAATGTGAATGCCATACATTTCTGCATAATGTAGACATGAAACTTTACTTTTCTGAAACTTAACATTTTTGTGGTTAATTTCTGGTAAGGTTGAGGCACAAAAATCACTTGTTTAAGTTTAAGAAAAGATCATGTTTAGGCTGAACACGTCTGTTTTTTTTGGAAACTCTCGCACTATTTCCTTAAAAACACAAACTTAAAGATTCAACATGATAGAGTAAAAAGTTAAAATGATCCACAGTGCTGTACTGCAGTGAGGGAGTTCACAAAAATAATCAAAAACTCCTTTCATGAAATCTTTTTTCTGAATGTTTCTGCTGAATCACCTTCTTTCTTATCCCCTTTCTTTTCTTCTTCTCTCCTCCTGAGTATTTCTTCTTCTCCACTTTGTCTAGACTCAGAAGGAGGTTTCTCTAATGGGCCACATCTGTATGGGGTAGTCACAGATGACTTAGCTAATGGCTTTGTGGTATTTTGTGTATTGGCCTTTCAGTTTGAGTGTTTTTTCCTGGACAGTGTCCTGCACTTGAAAAGATGGATGGATGGAAAAGACGGAGGATTTGCACATTTCTGCACATATTTGGCTGCTGAAGCTTCAGCACTGCCTCTGCTCTGCTCCACACTCTGTGTCCTGTTCTTAGTAATGCCAGATTTTACAGATGACTGAAAAGTCAGAGCAGCAGTGAAGCAAGCACATCAAAAGCACTATTTTTCTAACAGGTTCAACAGGTTTTTGGTTTTTCCAAAAGGTGTTTTTTGTATGAAACAGAACATGTTTCCTCAGCGGTGTGTGTTGGTGAGCTGACAGTGAAACTAAAACAGAGAACTAAGCAGTTTTTCCGTGGTCCTTTCCTCAAAGTAAACATCTGCTGAATAACCAGATGTAACTAGCTGTGTGTTCACATACGTTGCAAATATTGACCTTAAAGGTGTAGAAATGTTGTATTGACTGATTTTGACGGTGCAAACTGTCTTCGGCCTTTGTGTCATGCATAATAAGCATTATAGCAAGCAATGGTGCGTTCATGTAGCATGACTGAACAGATGAAAGTGCATAACATTTTTTTAAAATCATAATGGGAGTAGGCCTGACTGCATGCATGTGTGTGTGTGTGTGTGTGTGTGAAATCCTCTGCTGTGTCAGGTCTTACTCAGCATCGTGTCTTTCCCAGAAATTACATCACTACAATGTTTCATCAGATACTCTCCCACCTGCAAAATACCAAACTATATAATTTATTACAAATAATAATTAGTGAGGCTGTTACAGTTTGAGATTTTGCCAAACCTCAGTAAAAGAAAGAAATATGGCTGAAGGTTTGAAGACTCATCTGATTAGTATGAGCTTGTATGCGAGTGGGAAAAAATCAGGGTGGAGGAGTTGATTAATTATGACTTCTCGCCTCTTATTTGACACTTAGGTCACTGCTGTGCATGATGACAAGTCACGTGTTATAATAAAAAGATGCAGTAATACTTTGGGAACTTTGGTTTAGCAACACTTCCTGTTTATTTTGAATAATTCTGACCTATGTAGTTTGTTGTAATGTAGATAATCAAAAATGTTTTTCCTTGTAAACCAAAAAAGCTTCAATTCAATTTTTTGTCATTAATAATATTACAGAATTTAATAAATAAAGAAAATGTATTTCGTTTAAATCAGCAAAACAATATCTAAAAGGAAATGAGCAAAATGTCAGTGTGAATCTAAAACAAGGTCCATGTGGTGTGTGTTATTGATGCCATTTTAAAAAATGTATTTGACATTAATGCTTAAATCATTTTAATGTTTGCTGTCATGAGTAATCAGTCGTGATCGGTATCTGATCACTGGAGATCAAAAGGTCACATGACAGTCTGTCTCTGTGGGAGTGTGTGGACACTCATGAAACAGTCATTCAGCTTACAGCATGGACAGAGACACCCAAACCTGCACACACTCAAGTTTCCACGTAATCCACAGCATGTGACATTTAATCATTTCAAAATGGTCATCTCCCATCATTTACAGGCTCGCCCTGCTCTGGGGCTTAACTGCTAAGCATGCTGGGTAAGGCTGAACCCACAGAAAGCAGCGTTGACTTGGTGAGCTCTGAAGTTACTGAAACTGCGACGGCACCGGACGAGTGTGACAATATCGCGATGGCTGACCTTGTGGAGAGCCTGGATACTAGAGAGCTGGACATAGGAGAAGGAGAGGAGAACGACTTCGATGGAAGCTACTTAGGTGGGATTTTTCACTCCTAAACTTCAAGTAAACCTGACTTGACTATTAGCATTCATAAGCAAGATTTCTGTGCCTGTACAAAGCCCAAAGACATAAGTAAGTTACTATCCTGTTAAAGTTGTATCCAGGGTCTCTGGGAAATGTAGGAGACTAAACATTTAGGACTTTAGCTCATTGTGGAATAATGTCACAAAAAAAAAGGAAATACTCCAGATGCTGAGCTTTCAAACTGGCATCCAACAGTGCAAAAGTATGGAGATGAATTTTTCTTTTACATAATTTAAACCTTACAAACCTTTCCAGAGAACAAAGAGAAACATTCAACGTAACACTACAAACTCTCAGAGAGAAAAAGTCTTGAACAAAGGCCGACTTTTTCCGTGATGCAGCCTACTCGCTCCCAAGCATCCTGAGCAACTCCTACATGCACCAGCAGAGAAACAGCGCCAACCCACCCGCCTCTCTCTTCTTCTTCTCTCCCAGGGGACTGTCGTATCCCATTTTCAGCGGTGTATGCCACAGTGGGCTTCAGGGAGGCCAGTGCTAAGGTCTACCTCCCCACTGTGCCCATCACCGCCCGCATCCTGGAGGTGGAGAGATTCACCGCCGCACAAGACCGCTTCAACCTGTCGCACCACAGGAGTGTCAACAAAGTAATGCACACATGCAATGTTTAAAACAATATTTTGCAAAGATTCAGACATTATTACCTGCTTTTCTTGCACTCTTGCAACCCAGAGAGCTGCTTCCAAATTTTATATTTCTTGCTAAAGCAACTTAAATAATTCCAACTCTAATGTTTGCCCTATAAAGCTAATTTCCTCTGTCTAAAAATATGCACATTCACACACATTTACACACATTCACTGCTCTTTTTCCCCAATGTGTTGCATCTGTGTGTGTGTGTGTGTGTGTGTGTGTGTTTGTGTGTGTGTAGTCTCTGCCGGCTGTGTTCAGGATTGAGCTGAAGCACGGTGAGTTCACCTGGGTGATTAAGAGGAAGGAGAAACATTTCATGGAGCTGCACAGAGAGCTGCGGACGTATAAAACCTTTATGAGGATACCGCTGCCATCACGCAGGTTGGTGCACATGCCTACACACACACACATACATAAATGAAGATTTACACTCCCACACACTGCCATATATATATTTGTACAAGCACTAATTAACACAGATTTTGGTGTATACATAAATTCATACTGTGCTCACGCTTGTTTTCTGTCACATTGCATTGATTTGGATTCTTTTCCTGAAGATTTGCCCTAATATCAACATATAAGCCTACATTTCAATGGGTTACCTTGTGAAAAACAGACACACACACATGCTGACACACACAGCTGCATAGGCATACTGAATATGAGTAACATACTGTGCTATATTTATTAAAATTAACTTGACTGCTCTCCTGCCAAAAGTTTGAGAAGAGGATCAATACTTCCCTCATGTCTAGACGCTAAACATGAGCTGAAGCAGGAGACCGCTCAGCTTAACATGAAGAACCAGGGGAAACTCCTCCGTTTGGCTCCATTTAAAGTAAAAAAGAAAATCTACTAAGTCATGTACTGTAAATTTCAGCCGGTAACTTTGAAATCTCTTTCTTAAAAATCATCTCACAAATAAAAATGTGCAAAGAACCAATGGTTTTATGAGACGCTCCATATTGGAAGTACTTCTTGGTAACTATCAGAGCACCTTTTAAAATACTTGATTCATTCATGAACTTAGAGCTCCTAACACAAAATAAACAAGAGAAGCTAATTCATTCTACTTAGATGATGACTGCAGGACTGGACCGACCATCTTGGAATGATGTGTTTTCCTGTTAAACATGGAAACAGATTCCTGCTCTGCCGACTAAGTGTGAATGCAGCATCAGGTGCCAACAGACCAGGATGACTCTTAGCACTTAATTCCCCTCTAAAACCAACACTTGTCATTTTTACATTTCTATTTGTGTATGGATTAAAAAAACAGGACACAACATGTTCATATTCATATTTAGAGGAGGGGGATGGCAGATTTTTAAACATCTTTGGATAAAATCGGACTATTTGTGTCCTTCTGCTTCTGGTCTTTATGCTAAGCTAAGCTAAGCTAAGCTAATCATCTCCTGGCTGTAGCTTTAAATGGAGTGTCAGAGTTTTAAAAAAGGGACCTTTTATCTTCTCAGAGAATATGTTTCAGTGTAATAATCTGCTACTAATAATTCATTAATATCTTGCGTAATATTCTCAACATTCCTCTGATATTTAAACTATTTTTTCCTATTTGCTGCGTTCCTCTGGCTCTTTGCCTCCCTCCCTCCCTCTTTTCACTATGGTGATGTACTCACTTGAAAAGAAAGGAATGTTGGCTTTGGATTGTAATAGGATTTACTTCAGCCAGACTCCCTCTTTCTCTCTTCCTGTCAGTGTTCCTTTGCTTCGGTTTTCGGTTAGATTTTCCTGTGTTCCCACTCTGCATTCCTGCTTGATACAACACAACCTGCAATACATGAATTTATTCAGGCTTTGTGTTTTCCCTATCAGAGCACCTGCTGGTGGGAAAGCACTCAGGAAATGTGTTTTCATTTCATAGAAGTGGCTGGAAATGTGTTCTTTTTTTTTTGCTTGATTGGACAGAAAGAGCCTTCGCCTTAATGTTGTTTTGGGCTTCATCCCTTAAAGATACACTATGCAAGAGTTGTTGGTTTGAGATTGTAAACACAACATTTAAACTTGGTTTCATCTCTTCAGCTCAAGAGTTTGCAGGCACACAGCGAAATGTCAAGCCCGCATGCATGAACATAAATATACAAAGTTACCAACTAGCTCTTGCATAGAGTCTCTGATTGTCACTTTTTTTATACGGGTTTAACCTCAAGTGTTACTTTTCCAAAAGATAAAGTTTTTTCTTTGGCTCAGAGTTGGACAGAGTCTGTTATACAAACACTGCTTGTACATCTACGCACACTGCAAGCTACTATTGTAAGAATGTTACATTAGTTATAATAGAAATGCTAATACTTTGCAAGCTGGCTAAGCTAACCAATGGCACCTACCTGTCCATCCCTAAACTGTCTTTGAGAGCTCATAAAGACCAGATTCACTCTCGTTTTGGAACAAGTTTCGTCCGCTTGGAGCTTTTCCTTATTATATTTGCATTTTTTCATCCTGAACTCATCTGCATGCTCTCACTACCATGGGCCGACACACCTACTTCCTACAAGGTTACAGTCCAAAAGTGGTTCAAACAAAAGAAGAACAAAAAGGAAAGAAAATGTAATGTATCTAAACAAAGCTGCAACTTTCCATGAAACTGTAATTCCTTTTGGTACAATTTTGTAACAGACTCTCTCTCCACCTCCCTAAACTGTGTTTGAGTGTGATTAATTTACCAGAAAGGAGAAAAAAAACACAATAAACAAATACAGATATAATTATGATTGCATATTTTTCAAAATTGCTATAGGTACTCGGATGAAACTATCATTGCAAACTCTTAATGTAAAAGTTAGCATTTTGAAAGCCTCAGTGTTTCTCACTGTTTTTCATAAAACCAGCATTGTAGATCTTTAAAATGGAGGCCAAAGACACAGCGTGAATTCACTAAGTGCTCTCCGAAAAAGCATCTCCAAATAGATTTTTTTTTTTTAATGCAACCACTTAAAATTTCCTCCCCCTCTGTCTCAGCCACACGGTGAGGAGGAGGACGGTGAGGAAGAGCGAGGTGAGGGAGATGCCCTCCCTCCCCAGAGGAGGGGGAGACGAGCTGGTGCGAGATGAGCAGGTGTCCAGCAGGAGGGTGAGTCTCAGCCGAGCCCACACCGAATTCGCTCGATGTTCTGATTGGAGATTTTTTTTGTTCCTCATATCTTAACTTCATGGCGAGGAGCTCTCCTGGTGCTCACTTGTTGCCATGGCATTTAACTCCCAGACAGCACTTGTATCCTTAAAAATCCTCTTTGGCTCTGTATGTGTATGTGTGTATATGTGTGTGTGTGTGCACATGCTAGTGTTTATATGCATGGATTTTGTCATTAAAACAACTCACAGTGGCCAAAATAGAGTGTGTATGTTTTTACAGAGACAATTAGAGGACTATTTGAACAAGCTGCTGAGGATGGCCATGTACCGCAAATATCACCACACTGTGAGTAATCATACTAAGCACTGCAAGCCGTGTCGCTTTTACATAACCTTTTAATGACTGCCTGCAAACATATAGGCTTTTACTATTTATATGTGCATCATAAACTTCTGTACATATCAGAAAAAATAAGTTATGTCAGCTCCTGTAGATACCTGAGATGTTAAATAGGATAAATATAATTAAGAGAGGTTTTTTTGGCATTTATAGCTTTTTCCATACGGTGTGAATGTTGAGTGTTCACACAGATCATCGGTGTGTTTACACACAACACTGTGTCTGCTTTATGTTGACACACTGACATATAATTACTGCCTATTTAAACTGCTTTATGAGAAACATAAAACAATGTTTCCTTATCTGATAATTACATACAAAACACTGTTGATATACTATATTTTTATGTAACAGTAGATTTACAAGATGTTAAATATAATATCTCTGTGTATTTCTTATTCTTAAAGCCTACTATTTAAAAAAAAATAAAAAAGATGATGCAAATTAGGGACATAACTTGTAATCAGGATCATCTTATATTTGGGCCAATAACATATTTAATCTTTAGTCTAAAATTTTAGTTAGTAAATTTTAGTTTCTTTCAATTAATTTTAAATTCATAGTGAAATGAGCCTTAAAACAGACCAATACTGTATTTTGTCACTCTCCTGTGCCTGTTATGTGCTGACATGCATCGTTGTGACGCATCAGAAATTAATATCTGACTGACGACACATGCTGGGATCATTTGAAATGACTCACGTTGCCTCCAGGTGAACTGTGTGTGTGGCTGTAACAGCTGCCTGCTAACAGCCACATGCTGATACGTACAGTATGTATCAAGTTTTGTTGGTCTGCGAGTGTGTGTGACAGTCGCTGTGTGGTCTCTTCCTGTCTACTCTCAGATGGAGTTCATTGATGTCAGCCAGCTGTCATTCATTCACGACTTGGGGCCCAAAGGACTGTAAGTATTTTTTTTCCATCTGTATAAACAGTTCTGTTCATCTTCTGTCTGATGGATAGAGAACTAAACATTCCCATGTCAACTGTGCTAATTTGCAAACTTCTAAATCCTCTGCTTTGTTTTATTCTCTCCTTACAGCCTGAAATAATAGGAGATAATAAGTTTTTTCTCTGTCGCTTGCAGGGAGGGGATGATTTACAAGCGCTCAGGCGGACATCGTATACCTGGCATGAACTGCTGTGGTCACAGCCAGGTCTGCTACCGCTGGTCCAAACGGTGTGTGATCACTACTTTCCTCATGTGTTTTCCTTCATATACACTCTATCTACTACTGTAGTAGGTGTTACTGAATCTTTTACTATCTCTTTCAGTCTTTTTCTGCCTGTGTCTCTTTTATTCTCTCTCAGTTGCCAGTTCTTGGCTGTTATTTCTTGTTTTATTGCTATAAAAAAACTGTTTTGCATTGTTTTGCAGCAACTTGATTTTAATTGTAAATGTGCATCCTCTCTCTTCTTACTACATCAACTCTCTTGCCATTTTGAGTTTCCTACTACAGTTGTTGTGTGTGGAACTCCTTAATTCTTTACTAAAAGATGGATAAAAAAACAAGCTTTTTTACTGGCGAACTTGTCTAAAATGTAGGTGTGATGGATGCTATGTACAAATCTCTGGCAGGAAGCTGTCTGAGTGTAGGTGTTTTGAAACACAGTGTCCACTCACTTCGTATTTTAAAAACATAATAATGAGAACATCTCAATAAGTGGTAGCTTTGGCTGTCGAAATCTAGTAGCATCTTCAAACCAGCTGCACTGGCACACGCTCGTCTCTCCCTTCATCTGTTTGTCCGTTTGTTTCCCGCTCTCTTTGTCACAGCCAAGTTATTACATGAGCAGTTTTTTTTGTTGTTGTTGTTATTATTTTCTAGAGACAACACAAAAAAGAATCCCACACGTTTGAAATGTTCGGCCCGTCCACCTACATCCCCATGTTGATTTTCTTCCCACAGCTTCTCCTCTTAAAGAGAAGAAATGGTCCACAGCACTCAGCGGAGATACACAGAACTTTTATGCAGACACACACTTGATAAATCCTGATGATGATGTTTATGATGATGACTGTGTGTGTGTGTTGTGTAGCTGGCTGGTGGTGAAGGACTCATGCCTGCTGTACATGAAGCCGGACACGGGGGCCATCTCCTTCGTCCTGCTGCTGGATAAAGAGTTCAGTATCAAGATGGACTCGAAGGACACAGAGACTAAACATGGAGTTCGGATTGACAGCCTGTCAAGGTTATATCTCTGGGTTTGCGTGTTTGTATATGTGCAAAGGATTTTGAATGGAGCAAAATATCGATACGAGAATATATCATGTTACCTCCTCTTGCAATATGTAATCAATACTCCTGCACCAAATATCAATTTTTTATTCACTGATACTGAAAGATGCAGATTCTCCGAACAGATTCCACAGCAAATATGACTTACTGGTAGTTCAGTCCTCTGCAGTTTATTGCTTGTTTAAACTGAAATTACGGCACATGTAGACATGAACAAGTTGCAGTCAGTGTGAGTGTGTGTTTGTGTGTGTGTGTGTGTGAGAAGACTCTGTGCTTTTTTGGTCATTGTTTCATTGCAGTGGTCAAATTCTGTGGAACTGGCACTGCAATGCAATAAATTTCAGCTTTTGCGCCTTTTTATGGGAGTGTTTGTTCTTCCTCACTTGCACAGACAATGTGATGCGTTGTAACTGATTGTCTTGAAACGTATCAAGTATCAGTGTGTCGTGATATCATCATGTCCTGAATTATTCTGTGATTGTGTTCACATTTGTAGCAGGTCACATCTATTTTAAGTGAAACCTCACAGTGGATTTTGAGCCCAATGTCACTTAAACACTAGTTAGAGTGAAAAACTGCCTCTACACTCTCTAATAATGCTTGAAAAACTGAGTTTATGACCTTAAAATATTTCAGAGGAGTTCTTTAGTGATGCGATAGTACAGTTTTCCTTCAGCCTGCTTCATTCAGTCCCTCAAACAGTAATTTCTGACCATTACAGATCGACTTCCTGTAACCCCAGACAGCAAGATTAAACTTGTTGCATCTGATTGTCAGTTTTGTGTAGGTGGGAAACCCTAAAGCAATGGTAGGCATTGGAGAAAAACATGCTAAGAATGTAAAGCATGTCATTCAAGTTTTGCTGATTCCCTCCCCCAGAGCGAGATCATATTAGATGGCTAACAGCAATTTCCTCTCCAACTTGGACTGCAAATCTCAATCAGTGCTGCAGAAACATGAATAAAAGATGATCTGTGGGCTCAAAAATCTGCTGTTAGATGTCTGCTGCAACAGGGTGGACTGTTTTCTTTAGCTCCTTTTCATTCCAACAGTCTTAATTCATTGCCTATTTTATTTTGGGAAGGATTACTGAGCTCCCTAATCTTGTAAAAGGAAAACACAATGCCGGCTTTATAAACTGTTCTGCAGTGTGTTAAGTTAAGGGCAAAATCAAACCCAAATTCTCTGAATTGCCTAATTTTTCTGCATTTTTTTATGTGGTTTAAGCCATAGCTAAAAAAATAACTGGATCCATATGTTTGTGTGGGCACAGCCGTGTATGTTTATTTCAATGTATCTGTGCACATCCTCCTGACAGGACCCTGGTGTTCAAGTGCAGCAGCTACAGACACGCTCGCTGGTGGGGTCAAAGTATCGAGAGCTTCGCAAGGACTCATGGGAAGGCCTTTCTGCGAGACCACCGCTTTGGATCGTTCGCACAGGAGGAGGAAAACATTCCTGCCAAATGGTGGGTAAACTGTGAGAGAGTGCAATTGTTGTGATGTCATGGATTTATTAAAAAAGAATATAATAGTAGACACAAGATAAAAATGCAGCTAAAATATCAGAGGTATGAAACAAAATTTTTCATTAGTTTCAAACTGTCCTTTTTAAATCTTTCTAACAGACAAATGTGGCATCTTTCATTCACAAATTGTCAGGGTCATGTCGGGTTGTCCATCCATTAACACCATATTTTAAGAATGCCTCAAGAGAATTCCTCTTTTATTTCCACATTGAGTACAAATGTTCACTTGGACTCAAGGATGAACTGATGGTAATTTAGTGGTCAGAGGTCAAAGGTCAAAGTCACTGTGACCTCGTAAAACACATTTTTGGCTGTATCTTAAGAAGTTATACACTATTTCTCTCTAAGTTTACACTCATGTATGATAGCACAAAGCAATGAAGTAATGAAGTTTTATATCCACGAGGTTTGCAACGGATGTAAAACTGAAACCAGAGTGGCTGGTGATGATGTACAACATGATGTGTTAATTCTTGTTTTCAGATTGACCCATTTCACCTTAGACAAGTTACTGAAATTAAAAACATGTCTAAAAATGATCAGTGGATTATTTTTCCCACAAGAAAACTGCACAAATTGCACAGAGAGTATAATAAATGAAGCTGAAAACACATCATTTTTTTTGCATATCTTGCCGTCCCTCTCTTTGTTCGCCTTTCGGTGGTAACTATGGAAATGTATGAGAGAACTGAGCATTCAGCTCTCTGTTTGACACCTTCCTGCTCTGTTTTTTTGCATTCTCACCCCCTCAGCTGGCACATTCTGTGATATTAAATCATCTGTGTGATAATGCCATTACGTCGTCTTTGTACCCGGCGTGGAGCCTGAGAGAAAACACACTCACACACACACACTGAGCTGGAGTGAGCTAATGGAACAAGAGAGTGGCTTGAAAAAACAGTCATGATGAAACGTCTATGGGTGTTACCTTGTGCTTGTTATGTTATGAAATTTGGGACTTTGAACACACCCTTTTTGTGTCTAATCCTGTTATTTATGCTTCGTTTTTATGCTGTTGACCTGCAGTTGTTGTGGTTTTGTGGCAATTTTGAGGTGAGCTGTGACAAAACAAGCAGCTCTTTAAAAAAACAGAAGTAGTTATTCATTGACTCTACGTGACACACTGCATATGCTTGTTTAACTTTGTGCAAGTGTGTGTGTATGTCGGCACAAGCACATGTGACAGCGATGTCTGTTTTCACAAGGTACTCAGAGTAGCTGTGGTTTTTTTTATTTGCAGGTATGTGAACGGAAAGACTTACATGGAGGATGTGGCCAACGCTTTGGAAGAGGCTAAAGAGGAAATCTTTATCACTGACTGGTGGTGAGTTTCTGTATAAAAATGCACAATATTGGAGATTTTGATTGAAGTTAGTTTTTCTGTCCTGACTTGAGTGTGAGAACCCAGAAATGAACACCTCTACTTTAACACCGTAACACCCAGTGCAGCATCAACTTATACCTACATTTATTAGAAGACTGAAGCCGAGGGCGTTTTCTCAAAAAACAAGTCTCTCTCTCAGCTGCCTGCTCTCAGTTGTTGGACAATAGACATTTTTGATAACTCTAAAAGTCTAAAAATATCCCCCCCCCAAAAAAGTAAAGTAAAATCAAAAGGTATTTATTTTAAAAAAGTGCCAAACAAAAATAATTTCCCTTTGTTCATGATTCCCTGCAGGTTCTACTTATTCCTAAAATGCACTTAATTTGAACCAATTCAATGACACCCTATGAAGTTGCAGGAGAGAATCATTAAAAACTAACACTGCACTTCAAAATAAAACAAATAAACAAAACAAAATGAGACAAAACAGAACAAAACAAAACAAAAAAAACCAAAACAAAACAAAACAAAACAAAACAAAACAAAACAAAATAAAATAAAATAAAATAAAATAAACAAAACATAAATAACTTGTTTTGCACTTTGGACTTGAGATTTTGGTATAAAGTCATGAAACTTTCTTATGACTTGCAAAACAATATCTTGGTTTCACCTCTGATGAATATTTACAGCATCAGAATCCAACATCACACATCTATGATCTGTTTCAAAACAAAAAAAGTGACATTAGGAATTAGCAGCGGTACGAAGTGGTGTTATATATGTAAATAATGCTGTAAAAAATAGCATCATTCATCAGCTGAACATAATACAGAGTTGTTGTGATGATTTATTTCAGTAGTTCTGTAAACACGTAGACCACCATCACACCACTGCCAAAGAATGAGCTACTTGACACTGATACCCAGTTAGTTTACTGCCTGCTGGAACACCTCACAATATGTATTACCCACCAGACGTGGCTCTCTGGCAGGCAATACAATGGTGCTGGCTCTAATTACAGCCTCATGCCCGCTCAGAATAGAAATACACTGTGAGAAAGTCACCATATTGTGTCTGTTTACACCTCTGCCACACTTTCATTTGTCTCTTCCTAATTTACCCTCTTTCTTGTTACCTGTGTGCTGTCGTGCTCCTCAAATAATAACTGGCTATGTGGCCTGTCAGATACAGTTTTGTCACCCAGCATGTGTGTTTGCATATCTGTTTGTCTTATTTTAGGCACATAATCAAAGTTTATCAGGAAATGTAGGGTCAGAAATGTGTTTAGAATAAAGAAACACAGTAATTTGTGGTTAAAAAAAGGAAAAACCTGATTTATCTCTTGTAAAAACTTGTTTTTCAGATGACAGTCACACCTGTAGTTTCACTCCATTTTAACCTGAGGGTAACTTAGTCTGCAA
Organism: Ctenochaetus hawaiiensis; assembly: GCA_029783645.1. NCBI lineage: Eukaryota > Metazoa > Chordata > Actinopteri > Acanthuriformes > Acanthuridae > Ctenochaetus > Ctenochaetus hawaiiensis. Next base: position 5,818,680 of record JAPZDY010000007.1, on the reverse strand, counting down.
AGAGCCTTGAAACATTGTAAATCTAGTCCAAAAAACAATAAACTGTTAGCTGCTCTGCATTTAGAGTTTTATTTATATTTTATCTGAACTCCAGTTTTTTCCCAATTTTACCAATTAGATCCTATTAGACAGGAGTATTTTAATGGGAAAATTAACACTGAATTGTCTCTAGAGACAGAACATCCTTGATGGTGGATTTTAAATATAATAGTTTACAGTCCCTTGTTGCTAAATGTGTCACTGTTCAACATAGCTGAAATCCCTGAGCTCCAAACAGTAATTACAGGGCTTTTGGTCTCAGCCAATGAGGTGCGAACATGTGCAACGTGAGCCAATGGCATTGCAGAGATGTAAAGTCAGGATGCCAACATGAGTGACTCATGAGAGACTATACCATTATGTCATGTCTGCCATGATGCACTGTGTATAAAATGAGTTTGTTGCTCTAAAGGGTGAGATTACTTTTTTCTATGTCTTGCTTTTATGTATTTCTGATACATTCAATTGTTTTTTAAAGCTCTTATTACCGAAAAGCCACACAAATGAGTATTTTTTCTTATTTCTTTTATCCTCTCTTTTCTTTTGTCTTTCTTGATGTCTGGTTGTCTCTCTTCCATCAGGCTGAGTCCAGAGATTTTCTTGAAGAGACCTGTGGTGGAGGGCAACAGGTGGAGGCTAGACTGCACCCTTAAACGCAAAGCAGTAAGTTGGCATCAGTGTGTAGGAACAAAGTGACCCATAGGCTGGATATCAAACACTGTAGATCCTCTAAGTTAAGACAGACATAGAAATGTTTTCTTTTGCACAACTCACATGAGTTTTCAGTCCTATTTCAACGTAGAGCACATGACATCAAGAAGAGAGAAAGGTTAGAGTTTTAGATTTAAAAAAAAAGAAGCAGTTTTACCACTTCCATGTTGTTAAGTAACTCCTCACAGCTTTCTGAGCTAATGTGAGCATGTCTCCATTAGCTCATAGGAAAAAATAGTCTTTGAATGTCAGAAACCATTTATTGTTACATGCCAAGTGCACGCCAAATGTGATTTTCCCCACTTTTAATACAAACTGCAAGAGCAGGGCGATGTACTTTCTTCCTATTTGTGTTAATATTATTTTTAAGTAATAATATTTGCAGAAAAAAGTCTCCCTATATATTTAGGATATGAATTCATGCACATCAAGCTGCTGAAAAGGGATCTTTTAGGTGTTTTTAAAGTTTGGTTTAATTGGATTTTATTGGTCTATTTGCACACTAAAAACACAAGCATTGTAAACAGTTTTAATGTGTACACAAAAGCATTTGCATAAATATACATACGGTCATTATGTAAATTAAAGTAAACAGAAACTTGTGCAGGACAAGTAAGAAGCTTGAAGCTCATAAAGATAAATAGGATTATATTAAATAAAAATATTTAAAATTTCTTTCCTTCAGAAATGATTTTTATTGTTTTGAAACCAAAGAAAAGTGTGAATAGTCAGATGTATCGAATGAAGCAAAATATGATCATGATAAAGTTTCTCCTCTCCGTCTCTCTGCAGCAACAAGGCGTTCGGATCTTTGTCATGTTGTATAAGGAGGTGGAGCTCGCCCTGGGCATCAACTCGGGCTACAGCAAGAGGACCCTCATGCACCTGCATCCAAACATCAAGGTAATTGAAGGATTATGGGTAGTGAAAGAGGTGAAAGAGCACACAGCAGAAAGTATTATCATATCGTTGTTCCCATGATTTCTACGGTCTCTGTGGTGCAAATATGAAACCATGTTGCTGTATTTCACGTTTGTGGCTCAGGTGATGCGTCATCCAGATCACGTCTCCTCCTCCGTCTATCTGTGGGCGCATCACGAGAAAATAGTTGTCATCGACCAATCAGTGGCCTTCGTGGGCGGGATCGATCTGGCATACGGACGCTGGGATGACAGAGAGCACCGGCTGACAGATGTCGGCAGCGTGACACGTTCAGTGGCACTCGAGCAGGTCAGAGAAGCAAACATACACAAACACACACAACTAACCAAAACATCCACAGTTCGGAGGTATTAGGCACTAAATGTGGCTGATAAATCTGAGAAGAAAAATGAAAGTAAAGAAACAGAGAGATTTATTCCATTCAGTCTCACACAGTGGCAGCCTGTGATAATTGTGTGTGTGTGTTAACATCAAAACCTTGTAATAAAGCCAAGAAATTTACTTATTCATGCTATGACGCCGTTCCCCTCCTTTGCTTCTCCCTGTTGTCTTCCTGTTTCCAGACTGGCTCCACCAACACTTCGTCCAATAAGGGTGTGTCCTCTGTTGATGGCGTCTCCAACAGCAACGGACGAGGAGGGACTCCACCAGGTGACCCGGTGGACTTGCCGAAGCTGAAGGGGATTGGACGCAACAGGAGGGCTCGCTTCAGTCTGTACAGACACCTGCACAAGCACACAGTGCAGCACGCAGACAGCGTGGACAGTGTGGACAGCGCAGGTGTGTTTGTATGACAACATGAGAGAATGAGAGGGTGAAGAAACTGTCTGAAATTCCTATGTACATATATTATAAATGCACTTAGTTTACCATAATATTTTTAATGTGTGTGCGTGTCTGTGTGCTCTGTGTGTGCACCTGTGTGTGTGTGTGTGCGTGTGCGTGTGTGTGTGTGGTGTGTGTGTGTAGGGAGTGGTTCAGTGCGGAGCCTAAAAACAGGAGTTGGAGAGCTGCAGGGCAACACGCGTTTCTGGCATGGAAAAGACTACTGCAACTTTGTGTACAAGGACTGGATCCAGCTGGAGAAACCTTTTGATGGTCTGTTGCACACACACACACACACACGCACACACACATACACAGACCCACACACACACACACACACACACATACACAGACCCACTCTTAGTAAGTTCCTGGTCTTAATAGTTTCCCTTGCTGCCAGTTCTAAATTTACTTAAGTTTACAGTACAAAGTCCTCTTAGATATTAACATCAGTGTCCTGATTTCTTCTGTTGCACCAGTTTAAAAACAATTAGTCAACTGGAAAAACTTAAACTGAAGCTGAGAACCAATAAACACTTCTTTATTACACCTTTTCTGTACCTCACTCTGCTTTAACGTAACTAACCCTGTTGTGCTCATTTTCTCTTCTTCTGTCTGTCTCTGTTTTTTTCTTCTGTCTTGCTGTTTCCTCTCACTCTCACACACTCCATGCAGACTTCATAGACAGGTACCAAACTCCCAGAATGCCTTGGCATGACATCGCCTCAGTGGTCCATGGCAGAGCCGCCAGGGATGTGGCCAGACACTTTATCCAGCGCTGGAACTTCACTAAGGTACTGTACAAACAAACACACACACACTCACACACACACACTGTGTACACTGACAAACACACACAGGGATGTGGAACAGGATTAAAACTTGAAGCTAAACAGGATTTCATGAACAAAAAGCCTGGTTTTAAGCAGAACTTTTTTAGGCTTAAACTTTTTTATTTTAGGGAATTAATGTACTACATTTAATGCAAAGTAAGAGCCAACTTGTGGACTTAAAAAAAAAAAGTTTGGCTGAAACAATGGAAACAAACCGTTAATACTCGCTCATGTTTTCCACAGCATCAGCTTTTCCCTCTCATTCTCCCGTTTTTACTCTTTTCCATTCCTCTCCTGACTCTGTATTAACTCTCTCTGCCCAAATTCCTACTGTCTCCCCTGCAGATCATGAAACCAAAGTATCGCTCACTGTCTTATCCATTCCTGCTACCCAAGTCTCACTCCGGCGCCGATGAGCTCAGATACCAAGTCCCCGACTGTGTCAACGCCAAAGTGCAGGTAAGAGAAACAAGCACATCGAGCTCTGTTTTTAATTATCTGCTCTCATAAAACAGCAAATATTGTGGGAATTTGGTGAAAAATCCTAAATGAGAACCAACTGTTCACCACCTGTAAAAAAAAAGAAACACAGGTTGAAAATTACATAAAAAAAACTCACAAGAACAGTATAAACTCCTACTTTTCCTGCACTTTTTTCCACATTCCGGTGTGCGAGCACTGCTGGGAAAGGATCAAAGCGATCAGGTGTAAAAAAAAAAAAAAACTCTCCACGGACCTAAAAAGTTATGTAACCAGAGAGGTTGGCCCTGCGATTGACACTGAAGTGTTTCAGCAGAAAGGAACTGACCTTCTGAGTGAAACGCTCGACTAAAATAAGACATGCATTGAGATCCCATCACACATCCATCACGGTTTACGACCAAGTGTTCTTTTAGTTATTTCTCCATGATCTTATGTGCATCTTGGAGTGTTTTTCTGCAGACACATCTGTGAAAACTATGTACAACTTTTAAGATTTTAATCTATCATATGTACTGTTAATAATAAACACAAGTTTTTAAATTATATCTTAATAAGATGGGCAAAGTGATTGAATATACGTTTTTGTCTATTCTGGTGTTTGGTATTGCCTTATCATGATCATTGATTATTAATTTAAGGTTGTTTTTTTTTATCATTCATTACATTTAATTATGTGATATTATTGCTTAAGTGGAGACACTACAGATGAAAATGCACACACGTCACATTTGATATTTTCAGACTATTTTGCTTCCATTTCATGTCCTCTTTCAGACTAACAGAAAGA
>JAPZDY010000007.1:5789108-5800443 GCA_029783645.1 Ctenochaetus hawaiiensis | reverse complement strand
CACACACGCACACACACTGATAAAAGAGACAAACAGAACTGAGTGGGAAGCAGAGTGCAGAGAGAAGTGGTTTTTCATGTTTGCGACCTCTGCACTTTTCTCTTTCTTTCTGTCTCTCTCCCTCTCTCTCTCTCTTCTCATGCCTCGTCGCCTCCCTGCGACATTTGCTGGTGTCGCACATCAACCCCCGCCCCCCCTTAAACCCCCCCCCCCCACGGCAGCACCTGTGTAGATGCTGCGTGCGTGTTTCGCTCGGGTGGGTAAGGCCAGAGTCAGAGGCAGAGCGCAGAGATGTCGCCGCTGTTTCCCATCCAGACGTGACTCACAGCGATACCAAAATACCAGAAGAGGTCGAACCGCTGTGGGATTTTTTTTTTTATTCAGACGGTGTTTTTTTTTTTTTTAATGCACGTAGATCAGCACACGTGCGCACACACGCAGGTCAGAGGCGTCAGAGGCACGGGTTCATCCAGTCAGCTGACGAGAGCAACAGATGGTAAAACAGCAGGAAATGTAGCCTCAGTGCACCCGCGCACACACACACACACACACACACACACACACACACACTCACACACTCTCACACAGTGACACACACACACGCTGCCAGTAAACCAGTGTGCTGTGCAGGGACTCAGGTGTGAGATCTGAGATGAAAGCGAGAGATAGAGAGTGAGAGAGAGAGCAGGTGAGGATGAAGGGAGACGACCTGGTCATGACAGACAAAGACAGAGAAGAAGATGCAGAGGGAGAGAGAGAGAGAGAGACAGGAGGTGTGAGGATGAATGGAGCTCAGAGAGACACACAGGGACAACGAGACAGACAGAAGAAGAAGAAGAGGAAGAAGAAGTAGAAGAAGAAAGCGACAGAGGCTGTGCTCAGGCTCGGAGATGTGACCAGTGACTAAAGTAGTCCAAAGCAAAGACGTCCCCACCCCTCCACATCTCCTCCCTCCCTCCCTCGCTCTCCGTCCCCATTGCCCAGTAAGGCCACATTCCTCGGCCCCTCACCACGGACGCCATAGTAACGGGGCCACAGCAGTGCCCAAGGCTTACACAGAGCTTATTCATGAATAGTCTATATACTGTACGGCAGTCTGTCGCTGAGAAATGCCCCTCTCCCTCCCTCCCACCCTCCTTTCCACTCTACCCGCCTGCCTGCCTGCTTCTTGTTGACCTATTTTCCCCCCCAGAGTCACGGATGGAGTCTTTAATTCTCTTTTACACTTACACAAGCACTTAAAATGTGTAAGTTGGCCCTGTTTTCTTAAAAATATGAACTTCCTTATTTGGAATCTGCGAGATTAACTCAGTATGAGCCAACAACTTGTCTTTTTTTTTTTTTTGGTGCTGGCTGATTTAAAAAAAATAGCCTACAGTACTCAAGTCCAGGAAAAATTGGTCTATAACATTCTGTTTTTAGAGGAACTGTGGCAATGTATATCCTCCCAAACTGCACCGTCTCATCCAAATATGGTCACTTCTGGCCCCAAAAGCTGTAATGTTAGCAGCCATAATGGCAAACACCTTCAAAGAGGCTTCAGATTGGTTTTTAACAAACCAATGCGTGACAGCATGGTGGGTATACACTGGGTGTAAGTGTAGTTTCTGAGCAGGCAAAGAATATGATATTGAAGGAAAAAGACATCAGAGTGTCAGCCAGACTCTTTGATTTGTAAATGATTTCTTGGAAGCGTGCGGAGTGTAAACAACCCAGCAAATCAACAAAGATGCTGCCAAAACCCTAAAAAACAAACAGAAGCTGTGATCTTTTATATTGAAGTTTAAAATGAAATGTGTCGCGTTTCGGGATGTGTCAAAGACATTTAAAGATACAGTGATGCATGCAAATGCACATGACCGCGCTCTCTAACCTGCCCCTTTTCTTTTCTGCAGTTAAATAATACACACACACACACGTGCTTCAAAGAATCATGCATGCAAACAAGCCCATAGTAAGAGCTGAGTCCCTCCGTAGTGACTCACATGGTGCAGGGCAGGAAGGAGGCAGGAAAGATGGATGTAAGCGACGGAGAGAGAGAGCGAGCTGCAGGCCAGAAAAACTGAGAAGAAAAGATGAACGATGAGGGGGGGACGGAGGGATGACAGGAAAAGGTGTGAGATGACAAGTTGTCAGAGATGGATGGAAGACGAGAGGCGAGGATGCCGATGGGTTCATTAGCATCGCAGAGAGAGAGAGAGAGAGAGAGAAAAAAAGCAAACTCTGCGGCGCGTATCATCTTCACGGGGTTGTAAATCTGTGATTAAGAGTCGACTCCTGTTAATGTACTGTACATGTCTGGCTGAGATGTGCTGGGAATTAGGCTACCGCAGCATCTCCTTGGAAAAAAAGCAAGCGGTGGTGTGCCATGTTGTTAAGTGTAAGTGCCTTTATAAGAGGCAGACCTGGCCCCAGCATGACTCCCATCATCCTCTTAGGGTCTCTAATTTAATCCAACCAACTTCTCCGTAATTCACTTTCCATAGACGCCCTAACTGCGCTCACCTGGCTGCTGTCTGGTGCACAGAGACACTTAAGTTAAACTGTAAGCCTATATGATGTATAGAGAAGCCAGCAAGCATGATTTTTAAAGGCTAACTAGTTGTTTTCCAATAGTTTTGCTCCCCCATATGAGCTTTAGTGTCTTGAGTCTCACATATTTTGGGTGTTTAAGTGCATAATGTAGCACTAAGGTGCCGTCTCCCTTTGGAATATGTGTGGAAACATCTTTCATAGTTGCATTAATTTGAAAAAAGAAGAATAAAGGTGATTCGGTGAACCTGTTAGCGAACAGTTAGCCTACACATCGCTCAGACACGGAGCAGCATTAGCATTCAGCTGGAGTCGTGTTACCTGAGGGATGTTAAGTCCAATATTGACTCTTCTTCTTCAGCTCTTTTTTTTTTGCACCAGGAAGGTTTCTTGCTTTTTAGCTAGGTACTACCTTTGTCTGTTTGCGGATGGTTTCTGGAAAAAAAAAAAAAACAGGGTACAGCCTGTTTAACAGAGTGTTTTTTGCTATAAAAAGGCGGCCTGGATGAAACTCTGTTGATGCGGTTACAAATCGAAACAGAAAACTTTTCAGCTGTGAAACCAAAATATTGAGCTGCTAAAAGAAATCTACCTTTAAGTTAAAGTATTTAACTCAAGTCTTGGTCTCTTTGATAAAGTCATAACTAAACTCCTTTCATAACTCAGTCTTGCCTTTTAGCTGCAGGGATGCACAGCAAACACAGAAAGACCTGAGCAGAAAAAAGTTGTATTTCTTTTTATTTGAGAGGAAATATTCTGAGGCTACCACAATCTTTATAAAGTACTGTCTGTTTAAGTTAAATTAAGCTAGTGTTCAGATGATAAGTCAACTAAAGGCTTAATATGTTCAATTTTGGATGCAACTCAATCAGTAAAGTAATTTATTGTCAGAAAAACAAAGTCTTTGCTGCTTTTATCCTTTTATCCTTTTCTTCATTTTATGAAAATATAAATAGTTGGTTTTAACCATTAATTGATGAAAACAAAACAATCAACAGTTTAATTATAATTAAAGTAATTAATAGCTGTGGCCCTCCTGTCCTTAAAGAAATATGTGAATGAGAAGGACTGAAAATGCTCTTTTCATAACTTTACGGGAACATAAAGAATCAATCAGCTTTTGTTCTTTTGTTTGAAATGAGTACGCCTTTAATTTTTAAGTTGAAGTTTATCTCTTTCATTTGTGCCGCTGCGTGAAAACAACTTCACAAATTAGATCCTCGCATTGATTTTCTGCACTGATTTAATCTAGTTTTGGTGAAAATCTAATATTCACTCATTTCACTGTTGATGTTTTTTCACTTTGTGAAATATTCTCATACAAACACTTTGATTATTCTTTATGTCGGATGATTCAGTTAGGCTGTTACTGTGTGAGTTACAGATGTAAACAGAAGTGTCAAACTAACAACAACAAAAGGTTCTGACCTGAAACCAGGAATTAAAAGTGGGTTAAGGTGAGGATCCATTCAGTGTTTCACAGGTGTGGTTTGGTTGACTCACTTTTTAGCTATTGCCCTCCAGTCAAAACAGCTACTGAGCAGTTCTCTGGAAAAACGTAATAAGAATGCCGCGCACACACACACACACACACACACACACAGTTCAGATGTCAGTGCTCTTCAGAATTTGACAAGTTAGTCATAATTATAATGATAATTACAGAAGCCAACCTCTTTAATCAACAAGTTCTTTCTTTTGTTGCCAAATCAAAGAAATTTATGGCACTTTGCGGTGAAGTCTTTATTGAGGGCGTTAATCCTTCCTTTCCCTTTTTTTTTGACACATCACATACTTGATCATTTGTAACGTGATCAAACTCTTTTAAATTTCAGGGAATAAAACAGCTTTTCATTAACTCCAAGCTTAATTGGGTCAAACTGCCCTACGACACAATAGTGGGATTAAAGAGCTTTCTGTCGATAAACGTCGTGGCCTTTGTTGTAGATGTTGTTAAGGAGGTCAGTCACACTTCTGGTTAAGTTTCTTTTCTTCTCGGCAGTTGTGACAAAGTAATTTTTCTGGAAATTTTGACCTTTCATCGCATGCGTTTGCTTTACGGTCAATTGTCTGGAATGTGGTTTTTTGCTGATGGAGTTTTAATGTGAGTCACTTGTTTTGGTTTCACCGTTGAGGTCAGAACCAGGATTAGCTTCTGGTTAGGTAAGAGTTAAGGTTAGGAATGTAGCAGAGAGAGGATTAAGGTTATGGTAGAGGAATGAAAGAATGACCGCGGTCCGTGAAAGTCCTCACACACGTTGTAAAATGGCTTTCACGAGAACTACTGTCCTGCACTCTAAAACCCATTATTTCTAATGGCCTGTGGTGCTCATGGACCAGGATCCACTGCTGCATCCATCTTTGCTTCCTTGTGCCCAAAGTTAATCCTACTTCATCCTACTTTTTTTGCACAAAAACCATTTGATGCCAAGAGGAAATGGCTAAGGAACATGGGGAAAAAAAAGCTGCAGGCCAATTATTCGAGACCAAAACAGGATTTCTATTTGTGCGAGGAAGTCAACAGAAAAGCCCACTGCTACCTTTTAAAATGGAAAAAGCCATTTTTGACAAATGAATACATACTGTTGTTGTCAAACTGAATGCCTCTGTTGTGATATAACATTGCTCTTCCGCCTTGTAGATAAATGGTGAGTGAGGTTAACCTTGTCATATCTATAACGGTGTTTGTGATAAACTTATCGGTCGCTGTCGTTGTGTGAAACTTTCTCAGACCTTTCTTTAAAAGAAGTTCTCATAGAAATAAATAGAAGTCATGCTCTTGTGTGAGTTTGAGTTTCTCAGATTTGAGGTGTGCTGTGAAATAATTTTAAAACTGGTGAATAAAGTCATCAAGTTCTCACTGAATCTCTTTTTAAAAAATGACATTTTGAAGGAACAATGCGAACCTGTGTGTTTTTTAAATTGCGGCTTGAATAGTTGAATGTCGTTCTTCCTCCTTTCAGTACTTCTGTACACAAGTTAGATTGAATGTGTTGCTCTTTAGCAGCAGACACACACTGATTCATCTGCCACCAGTGAGGTCATGTGGCAGTCATGTGACGCTGGCCGGCGCTCAAAAGGAACCCAAAATGAGAAAAGAGGAAGGGGTAAAAAAAAGTCATCTGGAGCTCTCAGCCACATACACTGTGGGCCAGCACACACGTACACACACTTACACACACACACATGCAGATGCACTGACAAAGCCTGCCGCGCGCTGAGAGCTCATTCTGCAAGTGGCCTATAAAATATGAATGATATCGTGCTATATTTTTATCAGCAAGCCTAAGGATATGTATGAACTGGAGCAGCAAAAACGCTCTGTTTCTCCAGCCACAGCACTCGTTTTGTATGTTGTGCATGCAGGAGAGGCTGCACATGCATGCCTACATCATGCGTCTTCCCGTGCTTGTGCTACCTGCATGCATATGCATTTACAGCGTGTGCCTGCGTGTATGTGTGTGTGTGTGTGTGCATGGATTTAGAGTATTTCTGTTGTGTAAAAAAACAGAAAGAGAAAGAGAGTGCATCCGTGGATACTGTCATGGGAGCTGCTGTCAGAACTTTGTATGCAGCTCTGAGAGTTAATTCACACAGCTGCCAAACACAAACACACACACTTGGAAAGAGAAAAAGTAAATGAAGGGAGGAAAAAAACTCTACCTGCTGATGGGAAGGCGAAAAAAGTCACACCGCCTGCAGAAGGTTGCTGTCTGCACTGTTGAAAGAGACTTGCAGTCTTTCTGTGACTGACTCTCTTCTTTGCCCATACACACGCATTTATTTAGACACACACTCTTCATTTGGTGCCCACTCATACGCGTGAGAACATTTGAACACTAGCCCTTGTGTAGGAGTGTGCTTTTGGCATAGTGTGTGAGTGTGTGTGTGTGTGGATATAAGAGTGTGAGGGAGCGAGACAGCGGGAGGATGTACTTGAGACGGAGTGTGAGGGAATGAGCTTGTGTGTGTGTGTGTGTGTGTGTTTGAGGGAAAATGCATGTGTGTGCGTGTGTCTGCTGCACACAAAAGAGAGCGAAGGGTGAAGGAACGACAGGAAAGTGAAGGAGAGAGCAAGAAAAGCATGAGGCCCTGTCTTCAGAAAGCACTGACAGGTTGACAGGTCTGCTGAGACCCGCAGAAACAAACATGTAGAGTCTGAGTGAAGAGAGAGGGAAAAAGAGAGAGAGAGAGAGAAAGTGTGGAAAGAGAGGAAAACTGAAAGAGAACAAAAGAAAGAGAGAACATAAAGCTTTACAGAGATATACAGAGGGCATGCAGACACCCTGAGCACGTGCACACTGTTATACTGTAGCACCCAAAGTGCACTTGTAAAGTGTGTCATTTCCTCCTTTCTGTACTGTGCAGACACACACACACACACATTTGCATGTTATGCCTGCAAAGTTGTGCAGACAGCGAGAGAAAAGTGCAAAGTGTGGAAAGTGAGAATGAGAAAGTACAACGAGGCAGACGGGAGAGAAAGGTTACGAGAGAGAGAGAGACAGACAGGGATGGAAACAGAGTGCATGTGTGACTTTTCTGAACGGAAATCAAAAGATGCTTTTATTGAGAGGGGAATTGTCTGTGAAAAACTGGGTATCGTGTAATATCGTCTGTTCCGAGGCTTTGCAGGAGTCCCAGTGCAGATCCGCACAATACCGCAGTTTATTTTGGTGAATCAGCAACGAAATAAGCCTCCAGCTTTGCCGCCAGTAAATGATCTCATTTTTAACATCTTTAGCTCGTCCCCAGATGATATTGTAGAGCCAATTTCCAAAAAAGGGAGAAAGAAGAAAAAAAAAGGATTAAAAATGACAAAAATGTCTTTGGATGTTGGTATATTTTTAGCTGACCCAGTCAGATTGGCTGTAAGTTCAAGGCGATCCACATTACAAGCAGCTCTACGGTTAGAATTACACGAGTTACAGCCACATTATAATACAAAAGACTTGATTGTGTTATTAGATCGTTTCATAGACGCTGTGAATGTGGGCCTGGAGCTAACTGTGACATCTCCACAGGCCCCTCCGGCAAAGAAATGAGCTACAAAGTCAAAGACAGTTAAGGCTAACACAAAATGAATGATGGTCTGTAACATTTAAAAAACTTTTTAATTGCAAGAAGCTTGTAAAGAGAGAAAAAAAGAGGCAGAACAGAAGCTTTTTAAGAAGGGCCTCAGTGTTACTGGGACTCTGCTGGAATGAGAAGAGTGTTGGAAAGGAGGAACTTGGTCCTGGACTCTGTCAGGAATGAAGGAGAGAAAGAGAGAGAGTGTGTGTGTGTAGATAAAAGGGGTGAGAGAGGGACATAGATGGACTTCAGCTGGTAGGAGAACAGAAGTTGCCGGGGCAGAGAGAGAGAGTGGGAAAGAGACAGATGAGGAAGGAGAGGGTGAATACCAGCTATTGTTGGAATGCCGTAGCAACACTCGGCAGAGAGGAAGGGGGAGGTGTGTGTGTGCTTGTGTCTGTTTGTGTGTGTGTGCGTGTGTGTGTGTGTGTGCAGGGGTCAGTGGGTTTTATGCTCTGTTCTGTAGTTGCTTCTTGACAGAGATACGTCGATTTTCTGCGCTGGCAGCTCAGAGACTGTCTTCTGAAGTTATTAGCTGGTCTGGACACAAACCTGAAACAATGCAGTGCTGCATTTAAGACCAATGCATCAACGCCTGCAGAGCTCAGGTGGTTGAACAAGGGCATGAGCTTGTTATAGTGACAGGTTCAAGTCCCAGCACTGCTAAAAATGCAAGTTACTGCAGTTGTCATATAGTTAACGCGACCAAAAGTCTGTGAACTTCTACTCAGGCAGAGTGGCACTTTGAGCTACATGCTAACATTAGCATGCCAGTATGCTCAAGGTGAGGATGCTAACATGCTGATGTTTTAAGTGTATATTTGCAATGTTTACTATAGAAGTGTAGCATGTAAACATGATAGCAAAGACTAATTAGCACTAAACAAGAATCTCAAGTCTTAAGGAAGTAAAATTTTGACCTGATGATGGTGTCAGACAAACATTTCTCACATCTAAGTTACAACAGTTCGTCCTGCAGGAGGCCTGGGATGTCTGCACCCAATTTGATGACAAAGGACTAATCCTCACTAAACTAACTAAACTAGCACTAAAGCTAAATCCACAAGGCACTGGTGATATGGAAAACAACTAACTTCCTCTGTATTGACCAAAATGGATATTTATTGCAATATATTATTTGAAAATGCTGCTATTTTGAAGTGTATCCTATTCTGATGATGACTGAAGCCTGAAAAACCAGAGGAGCAAAAATTATTGAATAATCAAGACATTAAACTGTGTAAAAATTGCCTGGATTAGAATAAATTTTGGGACAGAGCATACAGTTTATACTTGAATGTGAACTTTTAACTTTGCATACTTGCTTTGTTTGCTTACTGAACAAGTTAGCTTGTCTCGTTGCATTAATGTAACAGTGTGGTAGCTGAGATGATACTATTTAAGGTGATTGTTAAGTTTTCTTGCCTTTCCTGCCTTGGTCGTCACACATCTGATGGCAGATTTTGCAGACAGTCTTAATCTGTGAGTCACATTTAACACATCCAGACTGTGTTCATACACATTAAATGTCTTCATGTTGGCTCTTTTTGTCAGCAGTTTTCTAAAGGAAAGGGAATTTATTTCAGTACTTTATGAGCATAACTTATCCAAATCAAGTAAAGCCCAAATCTTATCACCATCATCAGTGCAAATTTTATCACAATCTCCTATCAAGATTATTTTATCGCCTGGCACTTTGCTATGAAAGAGTGGCTAAAACAGAAATGTCATGCTTCTTCATACATATAATTACTGTCTGATTCAATGTAAACTGTACTGTGTTTTAACAATCTGATACATTTTTCCTTTGAGTGAAACGTAGCAATTAACTCTGCGATTAGTCTTATTTCATCCTCGTAATCCTGCTTTGTTTCCTTTTGTCTTTCCAGGATCCTGCTGGCATCTTTGAGTTGGTTGAGCTGGTGGGAAATGGCACCTATGGGCAGGTATACAAGGTAAGATACACGCGTAAGAAGAGACTGATACACATTATTCTCTCTTTCTGATAGCACGCTACGCTATCTTATCAGCTTTTGTTCTTTCTAAGAAGCCTACACGGAATAAAGAGCAAGAGATGCGACTGCGACTGAAAGACAGAGAAGACGGGAGATAAAAGCAGCGCGTAAGCTTGAGAGAAATGGAGCGAGTGTAAAAAGAGAGTTAAATGCAGAGAGGAGCGGCAGAAACTGGGGCACGTTAAAATGCTTTTAGAGAATTTTCCCGTAGCTTTTTCTTCACTTTCTCTCTCCTTCCTTGTTGTATTTTGCATCTCTCTCTCTACCTCCGCGAGAGATTTATGATCCTCCACTTCTACAGTAGGTATTTTTAGGGGGAAGTGTGTCTGCGGGACACAGGAAGTGCTCATGCTCAGTTGATCTGACGTTGTGACATAACTGCGGTTTGAGGTTTTTTCGCTGTCAGCTGCTCTCAGCCATTTCCCGCTGTCATTTAAACGCTATCTCTCAACCCATGTCACTGTCTGGACTTCCTCTTCCCTCCATGATGGTCCCTGCTTCCGTCATCCTGCCTCTCTGCTCCATCCTGCCTCTCTGCAGGATGTTGCACCAGTTTAAACAGTTTGTTTGATCACTTTCTAGCTGCAGTAAATGTGTTTGTACAAAAAAAAAAATTAGTAAAGGTATAGACGAGCGAAAGCTCATGTGAGTGCGTGTAGTTTGTGCATGTGTGTGTGTCTAATGGAGCAGAGAGTCAAGGTCAGGTGATGATGGAGAGGAGCTGTTCTTAAAGCTGATTGGGCTAGATTAAAGGTCAGGAAGAGGTCAGACACGCTTTGCCATGCTTCGGGAAATAATCTGACACCCACACATGTGTATGTGTGTGTGTGTGGATGTGGACAGAAGGAGAAAGGGGAAAAAAACACACAAAAGGAACAGAGAACGGCAGAGTTATGTGTATCCATGTATTGCTGACTGTGCTGTCTTGGTGAAAGTCACGGCTCATTTGCTGGCTGACATTCAGCCAGTCTGTTCCTATACATTACCGAGCCACAGATCGCCTATGGCAACAGCGCCGGTCGGTTAGGTCTGCGGCCCGTACAGCTGATCCACACCGGCCTGTGATTGGGTGTCACACAGTGTGTAAAACTCAATGGAGTCTCTTCTGCAGTGGATTTTATTGCTGCTGTTAGCTGACGGAGCCAAAAATTACATTTCTGCTGTGTGATTTTTTCTTGTGTACACACATATAAAGTTTTGAATGAGTGCAATAGATTCTGAGTGAACTTTCAGAGCCAAAACGTGTCCAGTGTTCCACCTTACATGTTTGCATATCTTTTAGATGTCAATTGTAACATACTTTACCCCTATTGACCTCATTAAAAATCCATTAAACACATCTAAAACTTTATGGATGAAAGCAGTTGAGCTGAAACAACTTTAATAAACTGAAAAATTAAGCATTAATGTTGACAATGGACTGATCAAGTTTTGTTTTTTTTTTGATGCTAAAGACTCTCTGGTTCAAAACCTCACAGCTGAGATTTTGCTGCTTTTTCTGTCTTATAGGAAAACAAATATCATTGGGTTTAAAGATGCCACCTTGGAATTCTTCTTGTTTTACTATTTTCTAAGCAAATATTTGTGTTAAAAAGTATTAAAGAGATTAATCAATGCTAAATTAGTTTGTTGTGTTGTGCAGAGGTAACAGCAGTGCTGAAAGTACATAAGTGAAAGTGTTGCTCTCTTGATGCTGCAGAAGATTCAGATGCAAA
>JAPZDY010000007.1:5768114-5789008 GCA_029783645.1 Ctenochaetus hawaiiensis | reverse complement strand
AAGGAGCAGAGATACTCGAGCACAGACACCATCTGTTTAAAATTCCTCACGCGGCCGAGGTCCCTCGTCTATTAGCAAGTAGCCTGAGGAGGATCAACCTCTTGTGAGCAGGTGAATTTGAATCACTGAGATGATAAATTGACCTTCAGTCGGGATGGTATTAGCGTAGTGGAAGTGCTGCAGCTTCCTCTGAAACGGTTTCAGACACTCATATCAGAAAAAAGTAACATAATAACACCAGACCGTACGCGGCTCTGGACTGCGGCATCCACGGCGTACGGATCAATGAACGCTTGTCGGAGCGTTGTGATGTGAGCAGACGTGGAACTTTTGCTCAGATGTAAAGATTAAAGTTAGGCAGGCTGTAAACACGATTTTACTCCTCGTTTCGATTCCAAAAATAAATGTAATTTTCTCTGTGGCCGGGGGCCAGTTTTTCCTCTGATGTATCTGTGATCATAGACTGAAAACTAACAAGTTGTACCTTGTTATTTTCTTTCACACCAGTCTTGGCTGCAGCAGCTTGAAAAAAAAGAAAACAAGATAACTCCTCCCAGGCGATCTCCTCTGTTGTTCCTTGTTTAAACGTTTTTTTTGTAAAACTTATGCATAATTATTGTACATAACAGTGTTATCAGATGAAATCTTTCCAACTGCAAAATTGACTGTTTTTCATTTCGCTGAAACTAAATTATTCATATCTGTGGACGGACAAATTTGGGCTACCTTTGGGCTTTTTAAAACTTTAATAGCCTGTTAGTTGAAGTAAAAAATGCAGCAGGTAAGAGCTAAAAAAAAAAAACAGCAAAACTTCCTGAGCAGATGACATTTTGGAGATTTAAAATGTCATATAACAGAATTATGTGTAATTTTTTTTACCTTTTTCTGCAGCAAAAACATGACTCTTAAGTGAGTTTATTGCACGTTGCTGCAGTGGTTTATACTCAGTGTTATGTGTAATTAAATTAGAGAATGTATGAGCACCCATGCATGCATCCTTTTGTGCCTGTATATGTGTGTTATAGCCACTGCAGTGTTTTATGTTGCTGTTGATAGAGAGACAGTAATGTGCCACATAGCTGCATTTGTGTGTGTGTGTGTGTGTGTGTGTATGGGCACAAGAGATAACAGGTTTATCAATTCCATTAACCCATCCAGTTAAATGATACAGATCTGCTCCACAGTGCTCTTTTCCTGCACTCCGTCCCTCCTTTTTTCCCTCTCAAACTCACCCAAAAATCATCTCAATTAAAACAAAAAAATCTTAAAAGTTGATGCAAGTTATTGTTTTCAGTTGCAGCTTCCCTGTCAGGAAAAAAAAAAACAGTGAAAGAGCGAGTAGCCGTGGTGAAAAAGATCATTTTAGCTTGACTTCTCCCTCCGTCTTTCTTCCTCATCTTACATCTCCGTGACGGCTCTTTTTCCTTGTTTTTCCTCTTTTGTCTGTTTATCCCCCTTTCTAATCTTCATCCCTCACTTCTGTGCAATTCTCTTATCAATATGTAATCACGTTTTTCTTCTTGTTTTGTCTATTTTTTTTCGGGGGGGTTTGAAACTTCCCTGGAGAGCTGTACTTAAGGGAGGAAGCCTGTGCCTACAGTATGTGTGTGTATATATAGTTTGAACTGGCTGCTTTAAAAGGGCCATAAATAGAGAACACGGGTAATGCTGAATAATTAAACACATTCTCTCTCCACTTCTCTCTCCACATCTTCCTCTCTTTCTCTCTGCTTCCTCCCCCAGCTTCCCTTCTCTCTAACTGCTTTAACTCTCTCTCATCATCATCATCATCATCATCATCCCCCATCATTGGTATTTCCTTCCTTTATCTTGCCACGTCTCTCTCTCCTCCACATCAATCCTCCCTCCTTCCCTCGCTCTCTCTTTTTTTTATTTCATCATGCTTCTGTTTCTCTCCTGTCTTCCCATTCTCTCTCATGCCTGTGAATATTTGATGGGGCTTATGGGAATTGCAGTTCTCCAGATCGAGAAAGCGCTCCAGTGCCTGAGCGAGGTGGAAACAGGGACCATCTCTGGTCAGCTATTGGCTGAAACTCTCCCCGACTGACTGGCTGACAGGACGACTTATTGACTGATGGGATTATTGATCGGTTAATTGATTAATCACAGCTCCCCCGACGTTCCCGCGGGAGAAGCCATTTTTCTGCGTGATGGATGCGACGCAAGGACAAGTTGAGAGGGCAGCTAATCATATTTCGGTCACAGGAACTCAAACTCACACACATGTGCAGACACGTGAGCGATGACACATTCAGCCCGACGTGTCATCGACTGTCTGCTCGGCTTTGGCAGAAACAAAACATTTCCTGTGTTTGTGTGCCGTTCTCTGTGTGTGTGTGTGTGTGTGTGTGTGTGTGTGCGTGTGTGTCTGTGTGTGTGTGCTGTTTTC
Organism: Ctenochaetus hawaiiensis; assembly: GCA_029783645.1. NCBI lineage: Eukaryota > Metazoa > Chordata > Actinopteri > Acanthuriformes > Acanthuridae > Ctenochaetus > Ctenochaetus hawaiiensis. Next base: position 5,786,598 of record JAPZDY010000007.1, on the reverse strand, counting down.
ATATTCACATACTTCTCTCTCCATGAGTCTGCTGTCGCCATGCAGCGAAGGAGGGGAAAGGAAAAAAAAGGAAAAAAGAGGCAACCAATCTTTTTCTCTGTGATGACAGAACACATTCACTCTGCTCCTCCTCAGGCAAAGTGCTCCACACACTCTTTAAATATTCACCAGTCACTCCGAGACACACACACACACACACACACACACACAAAGCGACGGTCGGGGACCTGAGCTGTATGGGCTTTTATACGCTCACCCACCGTGACAGCGACTCTGCACAAAGAGCAGCTGTGTGGTTTCCATTTACTGCATTGGCGTGTTGGTGTATAAACCAATGTGTGTGAACAAGGATTGGAAGGAGCATGTATGTGGTGACCCCATGTAGCTGCGCATGTTTGTTACATGTAGTCAGGAGTGAAGGGTGTGTGTGTATGTGTGTGTGTGTGTGTATGTGTGTGTATATCCTGAAAAATCTTCCTCTTTTCATGACTTTTGTTGAAACTGATAAACAGATGAGAGCACAAAACATTCAACTGAGACGTGCGCCGTCACATGACCTCACACGTTGTCACTGATGTCATGATAATCTTGTTACCGTGGCAATCCGGGGTCTCCAGGATGCAAAAACAACAGAGGAGATGTAGGTTACGATTAGGACTCAAAGAAATGCTTCATCTCGTTTCTTCTATCCTCCCCTGCATGAATATGTGTGTGTCTCTTTATCATTTTTACCTGCAGTGTCCCTTCCTGTTTTGCACTCACCCACCTCTCCTCTTCCTCCTCCTCCTCCTCCTCCTCCCCCTCCTCTGTCCCCCCCAAGAACCCAATAAAACTTCAAAGTTGTTGTTTTTTTTATCCTCCTTATCTGCTGGAAGTCGCACTGAAAAGGACTACAGGAGATTTTTTCCCTCTGCATGCCCACCACAGCCACCCCTCTACCTCTCACACACACACACACACAAACACACACACAAGCACACACACAGACACACACCTCAGAGAAGCAGCGTGAAGTGTGAAAAACCTGGCATAAGAGACTCAGGAAGAGGATGGAAGATGGAGTGACGTCATTTTATTCCTCTTTGTTTGATGTTCTGAACTCCTCCAGCTAGTGTTTCTCAGCAGGAAATCAGATCAAACAAGGAAACATATACAGCGCGTCTCTCCTTGAAAGGAGTCACTGATTGTAACTGAAAGAAAAACAGTGCTTGGTGCTGAATTTTCCACTGATACTGAATACTCTTTATTCCAATGTCACCTCTTTTGCTGTAGACAATGATTTTAAAAACAAAAAGCTCACTGAATCATTCTTAAAAAGTCGGTTTAGTGTCAACCCACTGAGCAAAAGATGATTTAGTGATGTTTAAACCTTTCTAACACAGTGCTGTCAAATAGAAACAAGCCTTTATTTCAACCTTTGCAAAGCTCGACTGGTTCCAAAGGTGCAGTTGGTAATGAAGTAATTGGTTAAAATACACACTAGATACGACCATAAACTGATGCACTCTTCCTTTCACAAAGGCTCCTGCAGTAAACTGTTGTTTTTAGGTGTTGATTCAGATGTGTGAACATTATGGAGGATGTAGTTTTTACTGCCGCTGAGCTGCAGTGTCTCCACTCATTTGCAGCGTGTAAATGGGGTCGACACTAGTCAGCATAACACAGTACAACTCAACAGCACCATCAGCAGCAGCAGCTGCAACCTCCAAAAACAATTACAAAGGCATCAGCACCTCTTTGAAAACAGTTTCAATTAAAAAATGACACCATAATCTTCATGACGCTGGGATTTATTGCAGGACTGTTGTTGTAGACTGCTGTAATTTAAGCGAGGTGCTTCAGCTAAACTGGCAGCTGAGCGTAATTATGAAATTATGGTGAATAATGCCGACCACAAGCTCCCAGAGCCGACGCTGATGCATTCAGATGTCTTCAAAGCATAAAAACCTGATATGTGAGAAGCGGGAAGCAGCATCCTGTCTGTCCTCAGAATAACAAGTTTCTCAGAAACATCAAATATTCCTGAGAGAGAACAAAACCGCCCTGTTCTTCTCAGTGAATTTTTAAGATGATCCTTTGTGCTTTGATATGGTTTATGTGGCTAAAGTAGCACTTACAAAGGAACACTGCAGTCTTTTGTTTGTTAATGAAACAAAACAACCGAAGAATCCACCGAATTTGCAGACGGAAGTTTTCGTCTGTGGAAAATTCAATGCTGTTAATTTACTTCAGTGATTGTTCGCCAGTCACAACTGTTGTTCAGCTGCTCTTAAATTTTGATTAATTGAATTTGGTTCCATATTTGTTTGTCTGTCTGCAGATTTGAATTAATCATGTGGCAGTTCACTAACAGTGTGCTACAGTTGTATCCTCATTTTTAAATGAAAAAAGTCGTAAAAAATGGACTTTGATTTCGATGTAACAGGCTCACAGCTGTCATATCATCAAGAGTAAAAACATTTTAATCCTTTAAGAACATATGAGAAAAACGAAGCTGCACAGCTGCGCATGTGCTCATGAATGTGAGTGATGACGGCAGGATGTGATCATCATTATTTGCAAACACTGTTGTGGATGTTCACCTCGCTTATCGTCGCTGTTCGTTTACACATAAACACACACCAAAGTGCAGTAATTCAGGTCACCTCAGTGTTTCTTTCTGCACAAAGGGGAGAACATTACTCATTCTCAGCCTCCCTTAAGAAAACGTGTAGGCTAGCTTAGCGTGCTGTATCAGTGTGCTGTTGTTAGCGTGTTCAGGGGGCTGACACATGTAAATGAATAAAGAATGAAGTGCTTTACAGTAAGATCAGCGCTGATGGGGCTGCTCAGAGGGTCTCAGCTGGGAGCGTCTGAAGGCTAAAGGATGTGTGTGTTTATCTGTGTGTAGAATAATGTGTGTGAGTGTGTGTGAAGGAGCATCTTTGCAGTCATCTCTCCTCTCAATCGCTGTAATTTTGTTGTTGTCTAAACACAAACACACACACCCATACACACACACATGCTCCAGTCTCTCGAGTCCTTATGAATGAACCGTGAGCCGTGACTGAGGTGGATGTTGCTCGTTACCGTGGGAACGGCAGATGTGCTCGTTCCACCCACATGCGGCGGCATACACACACACACTCACACTCACTCACACACTCACACCTGGCAGTGTGTTCATTAGCCTACATCCCTTCTCTGCCTCCCACCACCCTCCCCCCAAGGCCACACGCCCCACTTACCCACAATGCACTCCTGCCACCCAGACCAGGGTCAATTAGCCGTGTGTGATGTCAATAGCAATCTCTCGTTCCCTCGCTCTCTTTCTCACATCGTCTCTCTCTCTCTCTCTGCTGTCTGTTTTCAGTCTCATCCTTTTCTCTGTAATTGACAGGTTGAACTGTGAAGAGCTAAAATATTTAGCCAAGCTTTTTTTTTTTCCCCCACAGTGCGAATTACCACTCATCAATAGTCAAGTCAATAAGCTATACCGGCTCTTACTCTCTCTATTATTCTCTCCTCCCTCTGTCCTCTCCCTTCTCTCATTAATGTCTTTTTTTTTAGCTTTTAGCTTCTATTTTTGGTGTGTTTTTTTTCCCAGCTCTGCTTTCTTTCTTTCCTTCCTCCCTCTTCTTCTATTCATCTTTTTTGTCCTTCTCCACGCCCTCGCTCAGCTGTTCCACTCTCTCACCTCCAGTCTGTACAGTAAATCAGCTCGCCTGTTTTCGTTTGACCTCCGGAGCCACCGGAGCATGATGCCGATGTGCTGAACCTGCCGCTTTGCCTCCTCGCTGCAACCCTGCCCTCCCTCTTCTCCTCCTCCTCCTCCTCCTCCTCCTCTCTGTAGTGTTTCCTCCCTCATGCACGCTCTCCCCCCTTTACTGCTCTTTCTTCCTCCAGCTGTGTTTGTTTTTTTCTGTCAGCTTGTTCTGCAGATGTTGAAGCATTTCTTTCACTCTTTCTGGAGACATTTAGTCAATTTGACTTAAAAAGGGGAGATACGTGTGTGAGCAGGCGGGTCAATACCTGAAAGCGTGAATCAGTGAGTGCATTAGCGAGCTAACGTGTGTGAATGAGTTAGTGACGCAGTGAAGGAGCATGGTAGTTTACGTGAACGCAGCTCTGATTGGATAAAGTTGAAGTTGGGGTCACGCAGATGTTCAGATCAACAGGATCAAGCTGAATAGCAACATTAGTGTAAAAAAACATCTGTTTCTATACGAGTTACTGTAATCTGGGTCATCCTGCAATGCCTGCCATAAACAAAACCTGGACACACACACACACACACACACACACATACATATACATACATATACACATATACAAACATATACAAACACATATGTGCATACAGTTAGTGCTTATCCTGTTATGGTTGATTTATTTCTTTCATGGGATTTTTTTAATGACCTTACACACACACAAACACACGCACACACACACTCACACACACACAGATCCTCTTTACATATATAACATTAACTAAATCTAAATCTATCCTGTCATATGATGATGGACTCACTCATCTGTCTGTGTGTGTGTGGGGGTGCTGTCTCTTCCTTTTCAGGCATCATGACACCATCACAGTGTGTGACAGATGTGCTTTTGATGCCTGTGATCGAACTTGTGTGTATTTTCCTGTTTTCAGACTTAAACCGTCTTGTGTTTTTGTGATTATTTACTGCCACGCCAGGCGCCCTGACCCCCCCAGATTAGTTTGTTTCTCACACATTGTCGTCCAGCGGCTTGTTAATTAGCTCGTTGTACTGTGAGCCGGCAGGTTAATGAGTGGCTATATTTCAGACTGCTGATAGATTATTGTTTCAATGAGCTTTTTAGCCGATAACACCGGTTCATTCAGAGTGGAATCAACACTCCCTCTCTGTTTGTCGCAAAATTCTCCCTCCTCCTCCCCCTCCTCCTCCTCTACCTCACCCATCAATAAAAGCCCCGTGGACTGAATTCTACAGATAATTGCTCTCATCTTTCTTCCTCTTCATCTTTCCTCATTCTTTCTTTCATCAGCGCCACATTTTTACCACCTCCTTCTTCCCACAAACTCTCCGCTTGTATATGCATCCCTCATCTTCGCTGGCTCCTGTTACATCTTCTCTGCTTTTAAATCTCCTCCCCGTCTCAATCTGTCTCCCTCCTCACTTCCTTTATCATGTGTGAGTGTGAGAGCAGCCTCGGGGTGCCTCTATATTTCCTGGGCAGTGCAGTAGTAGATTGGAATGGAGGCCTTTGTCACTTTTATTTACTGCCTCACTGATTCCACAACAGCGTGAGCGCGTGTGTGCGTGCGTGTGTGTGTGCCTGCTTCTCCTTGTGCATTGGTGTGTGTGTGTGTGTGTGTGTGTGTGTGTGTGTGTGTGTGAGAGCACGTGTGAATGCGGAATGATTGCAGGTGTTTGAACTGCAATGAGGTGTGTCTGGGAGTATTGCCCCCTTTATTTCTTTGGGCTCCTTTGGGCAGAACTGTGTTTGCGTCGTTCGTTAGCTCCCCGAAAGCAGCATTAATTCTGCATGGCAGCAGCTGAGCATGCTGGGATTGTAAGTCTTCAAGAGTAGAACCAGTGGGTGTTGATAGGAGGGTGCAGACTGAAACACAGGTTGTCTGAAATCCCTCAACCCTAACACGGCTGAACTGCAGCTTGGTGTGTGTAACTGTGTGTGACAGCAGCAGCGGCCAGTTGCCCTCCAAGAATTGCCTGTCGGAGAAAAAAAAAGGAAAGAAAGGAAAATGTACAGAGTGAAATCCCAGCGGTACATCCCATAGCCCCCCCTCTCTGATACTGTTACCATGCCGACAGGCCCTATGCCAGGGGAGCATGTTTAAATGCCATTCAGTCAATTCTGTATGTTTGTGCATGAGTGTGTGTGTGTGTGTGTGTGTGTGTGTGCATGTGCATGGATTACCATGACGGCACAGATTAGGATTATGGTTTGACCCATTTCCTTTTTACAAAGAGCTGGAAACACAATCTGGCAAATCTGCTCTCAGTGAGTGTGACTGTCTGCATTCATATGCTTTAGCATGTGCAGCATCTTTGCTATTGTTTTCCTGCAAACAAGGCGTATGAAGAGCGCTGCAGGTGGTTCAACCTCATAGTTGAACTCATAAAATTTCTGAGGTTTTTTGCACAAATTGCCCCAAAAAATTGATGCAGACATTGATTTTTTTCTGTTTGTCCTCAGTAGCCCTATGCTAATGCTAAGTAAAATAATACACTTTTCTTTACACAATTTGAGATCTGATATTTAAAGCTACTTTATGAGAAACATTGCATTAAGTGAACAAAATCAAAAATGAAATCCTTTTCTCTTTTGCAAATGCGACAAAACTCTGAACTTATCTAGACAACACACACTCACAGCAAGTGGGTGTGTTGAGGACTTTTCTATCATACAACTGGTGCAAAACTGTAAGATAACACATAGGATGGAAAGAAAAGATAGAAAAGAATCCAAACAATAAGCAAGCAAACTATGACAGAGATAGTCTGAATTTTGTCTCTGCTTGTGTTAAGAGGCTCCTGGTTTTGATGGCCAGATGTCACAGTGTCCTTGAACACACCAACATGGAGAGCAGGGTGTTTACCAGGAAATCACTAAGCAGAAGTCCATAAATATATGCCATCTGTTGCGTGAAATATATATCATAAAAGTATATTTAAGGTGGTCCTTATCTCATGTGAGGTCACCCACCTCGTTTTCAAACACTCTTGGACCCCGTAGTTTTCTAAAATGCTCTTACTTGCAACAACATCACCATCATCACAAAATCAAAAAGCTTAATGAACAACCAAAGTGGACTTCTAATCTCTGAAAGGTGATATTTAATCTTAATGAAACTAAAAAAAAATACAATAGTTCCTCAGAGAGCTGGATATCAATCTTGATACAGTGCAGCTTTTAAAAGGGCATTTGTAGTTAATGGGCTAAAACATGCAGAGCCAGTGGTTTAGGTGTATAAAGTCTGGTTAATGTAGTGGCTTAAAATAAAGCAAGGACCTATTTTTAAAGAGCTCGTTTACTCTGTCATTCCGAAGTAAAAAAAAAAATTTTGGACGGCTTCCTCTGACCTTGCAGCTTTGCCACACAGCGAGCTCGCAGCCGAGGACAGATGCAGTGTGAAATTCAGCCCTCACGCCGTGAAAAAACCGGTCCCCTGCTCAACATTTCTCAATCACCTTTTCCTCCTCCTTTCTCACTCCCTCCATCCCTCCATTCCTCATTCCCTCCATCCCTCCATCCCTCACTCCCTCCATCCCTCAATCCCCCCCAATAAACAACTCCTCCATATCAGGACAGCAGCGTCTTTTATTCCCTGTCTTCTCCCTCCTTATGTCCTGTTTATGTGTATGTGTGTGTGTGTGTGTGTAGGTGTGAGCATTTGTGCATGTATGTTTAAGTGTCGTGCCCACTGTACTCCGGTCAGCCAAGACTGTTGCTAGGCTACGACAGGAAGTGTCCTGCATAGTAAATGTGTCCGAAGGAGGGGGAGGGGGAGGGGGAAGGGGGAAAGGGGGGGGGGCTCTGTGCAATGGACTTGGCAAGGGCATGGAGGCGCACGCAAACAAACAAAATACACACACACACACACACACAGTGATGGAAGGGATTCTTTTTCTTGCTTACATTCACACACACACACACACACACACACACACACACACATATACATACAGGAGCTTTGGGTATCATGATATCCACCGGCGGGTTGCATTAAGGCAGCGGCTGGCAGGTTGGTCTCGCCGAACTCAGGCTGCAAGCTGAGAATGATGAAGAGATGCTTCCCTCTGCGGCCTGTGGTACCTCTGTGTGTGTGTACCTGTGTGTGTGTGTGTGTTTGTTCCCCTTCAGCATTCAGCTCCATATAACAGCTAAAATATCATAAAAGAGAATCATTACACACACGCACACACACAACCTTTCTCTTGCACATGCACATCATACTGAGCGTTGTGTTTACTGAGTATTTTTTAACTGGCGTTTTTCTCTCACTTGGCAGGTGCAATTAATCACAATTATGTGCCGATGATAATTGCTGGAATAGGTGCACTTCGTGTCAGTTTGACACCTCCCTTGTGATGCACGTGGAAGGGGACAAATGGGATGAGAAGATGAGTTTGTGCCGTAATTTTTGGACATAAAATCTGTTCTGCATCTCTGCCTTTTAAATACAGTGGGAGCTTACATGGCAAGTGGTTATCTGAGTTCGAGCTGGATTACTCTTCGACAGACTGTTGCTCTAAAAACGAGGGATTTTAGCTGAAAAAGAGCTTGATTGAGCAAGATTAGTGTGTATTTACTTTTGATAGTGGTCTGAGTGCTGCTTAAAAATGACTTAATACACAGGGACCATAAAATTTTATGCCCACAGAACTCGATTATTTACACTAGTCCTGAAACTAGAGTCCTTTCAGTAAGTAATTGGACAAAATAAGATGATTTAGGTTTCACTTTTGACTCTGGGAAGTTTTAGAAGCATTTTATACAACCATGTTTGTAAAAAAAAACATTGGGATACTGTGTAAAATGTGAATTAAAACAGAATACAGTGTTGGTACATCCTTGCTCGTAAACATCTGAGCCTTTCATGCCCATTTTGTGCTCAGTCATGATACTATCACCTGCTTCCAGTGAACCTGTTTACCTGTTTTACACAACTTTCCCAGTCTTTGGATATAAACTTGTTTAAAACATATTGCTGGCATCATGTGAAGAATATGCATATTTACAAAAAATGGGTGAAGTTGGTACAGTTGGTAAGTACATTGTCTTTGTACTGTTTTTTATTAACTATTAGGCAAGAATATTAGAAAATTATTAAATTCTGTTTGTGTTTTACATGCTGTCCCAGCTTTTTAAGAGTCTGGTCTGTAGCATATTTTTGGATGTTTTTAAAGAGAAGATAAATTACTAATCAATATATAGAAAAGTAATCATCTGATTAAGATGCTGATCGACAGAATAATTTATCACCAGCTGTTTCGTAATCAAAAGACCTCATATTCCCAGGTTGCCACTTTTCTTTGGCTCATGTGATAATAAGCTGAGTTTTGGGAAAGCTGATCAAACAAAACAAGCAATTAGATGACTCCAAGTCAGGCTTTAGGGATTTAGATTTGACAATTTGTAACATTTTCTAATATTCTATCGACCGAACATGAAGATGTTTTTAGGTTTACTGGTTTCCTGATGACCCCCTTAAGCTATTTGAAAATGGTTAAGCACAAGTTATTGAGATTCAGATGTTAAAACTTGTGTCTTTTTTTGACATCATGCAATGACATGGAAAACTGTGTCCATCTTCTCATTACAAAGTGCTGCTGGGTAATCTCAAGCCTTATACTTCTAATTATCTCAAATTTTTCAGTGGTCTTTAAGAGATTACATGCAGTAATTTAAGAAATGATATGTAAAATAAATAAGCAATAACCTTTACCAATGCCATTGTCCTTTAAAATGACCAAAACACATCAGATATTCTCAAGCATGATGAGTTTAAATGGTTCTGAAAGCATTTTCTTCTTCTTGTTTTGGTGAAACCGTTAGAAAGAGTCTCCATTTTGAATCCTGACCCATACAGCAGTTTGAGAAACAGTGACCTGCAGGGATGATGCCAAGTAATGACTCCTCCATGATGCGGCTGCCTGAGGGCTGATTGGAGATCAGTTTGGTATCAGTTTGCTGTCTCCATCACAGCACCGCCCATCCAAGCGGAACAAACATAGTCAATTTGGTCTGTTATCGCTCACACACACCTTGCCTGGCAGCATCACTGCACCTTGAGCGTATGTGTGTGTGTGTGTGTCTGTGTGAGTGACAGATGTTTTACTATCATATTTGGTAAAAATAAAAAAACAAAACACCTCTATGGGATTAAAAAGGTGAAAAACGGCGGATTGGACAAATAAGAAAAGATAATTCCGTCACTTTAATTAAAACGTCACTGCGGTGATTGAAGTTAATGCACGGAGATGGCGGTTAGGAGGCGTTGGATGAAAGCGTTTGTGTGTGTGAGGACTCAGCATGTGTGTTTGTTTTGCTTCGAGGAGACGCTGAAGCCCGTGTCAGTGCGTTGTGGCTTTGCAGAAGGCAAGGCTGGATGCATTAGCAGAAGCAAAGTGAAAGGGTTGCAGGGAGTCCTCGCTCCGTGTCACATTCGCTTGTCGAGCTCCAGAGCTTGAGTGCTGTTTTCGTTGGCGTTAGCGTTCGAGCTCAGTCGTGTTCACACAGGGACCCTGCTTTTCACAGGCTGCTGGCCTGAGCTGTGAGGCATGAGAGAGAGAGAGAAGGAGACGGGAAAAACACGAGGGGACGGGAAAGTAAGCGACACATCTAGTGGAGGGGGGAGGAATAATGAGAGGCATAAAGAGGAGATTGTGTGAATTTAAGAGGGTTAGATAATGAAAGAGAATCAGTGGGATAAGAGAGAGAGAGAGAGAGAGGGAGGAAAATTAAGATTTAGGTCAGAGAGGCAAAGCAGTCAACAAACGAGAGCAGGGATGAGCAGGCTGGGGGGGCTCAGGCTCACAGCTCTTCACTCTGAATGGGATGGATCCAGGAGGAAATCAGTCCAGTAATTTCATTCTTTACAAGGCTGCAGTAAACATTTATTTTTCATTTTTTGATTGAGGAGATGGATCAGCTGTTTGGCAAATGTGCTTATTTTCCTTCTTTAATGAATAGATTTATATCAGTCTTGTGTATGTGAATCGAGTTTGAGTCATTTTTTTGGATCTGAAGTTGCATGTTATCATTTCCTGCCGAATAACAGTGACTTTGTGAAGTCTTGCTGTCGCTATAATGTTCTTAAGCAACCACAGAATACATAGAATAGTTGTGGTGGGTGGATTAGCTGTTGTTTGTCTCGTTGAGCTTTACACATGCTGGTGGTCGGCATATTTTCAGATGTTTAAAACCCAGACTTGCTGTTTCCCCCTGTTTCAAGTCTTTAAGCTAACACTTTAAGCTAACTGCTCTCAGGATCCATCAGTACGCTTAAACACAGACATTAAAGTGTTATCGCTGCTCTCATTAAACTCTCAGCAGGACAGCAAGTGCAATTCCCAAAATGTCAGACCATTACCTTAATCTGTCAGTCATTTTGTTCTCTCATTAGATTGATTGTTTGGACAGCAGAGAGGAAAGTATCTCATAAGTAATCAGAGCCTAAAGTTCCCCCACAGGCTGAGAACATTTTGAAGTTTGAGTGTTTTGAGTAACTTTTACCGTTTGGACTCTTTACTGGATACAACAGGAGTAAAATAAACTCAGCAGCTGACCGGCGTGCTGGCTTGTGCTGCCTGTGTCCTCGGGGTAAATAGATGGAACAGCATCAGGCTTTAATATAAGTTTTAGTGGCAAAACATTGCTCTGGAAAAAGGCTGCAGGCTGCACTTGGCTCTTAATGTTTTAGATCCTTTGGTTTTACACAAAGGCTCACAATTTCTCCCTGCAAGTTTGCAGCAGAAAACAGAACACATCTCTGCCATTGATGTAAGAAATGGTAAAACCCAGCTTGCAAAATACAGAAAAGAAGCTAAACTTCTTCTCTGATACCCTTCATTTCAGCGTAGCACCAACCTGCTTGTCTGTTGGATTGGTTCAAATATGTCTTATAACATATAATTGAGGCCTTTTGTGCATTAAAACTTGGTTTTAACTGGCTGTGACCAGCAGCTCCAAACCCAAATTAAGAAAATTTGCAAGATATAAAACAAAAACAAAGCAAATCTTGTCATTTGAGAAGCTGAAATGAGAAAATATTTGGCATTTCAGCTCAATAAACGATGAGTAAACATATCTGCACCGTAGCACCTGTCACTCTAAATTGTTTTGATATCACTGTTACTCATAATATCCCTTAAACTGTTTTAGAAATAGTCTGCTATTTCAGTTGACATCCATATATCACGACCGCCCACATCCCGTCTTTGAATTTTCAAATAAATGAACAGGGAGAGTAAAAAAAAAAAGAAAAAAGAAGAAGAAGTGAGAGATGAAGATGAACAGACAGCACTAATTCATTTCTGTTGCACCTTTCACACTTTGTTGTTTAATAAGGTTGGATGACATTACTGCTCTTGGAGGGAGGGAGGGAAAGAGGGAGGGAGGGAGGGAGGGGAGGTTGTCAGGTGGCTCAGAGTAATGAATCTTTATCCAGCTCTGATGATATCCATGTCCAATATCTATTTGACACACTCTCTCTTTTTCGTCGTAGCTGCTTTTCAACTCCCTCGGTCATTCTCTCTTCCTCCCTCTACATGTCTCCGTGTGCACATGTGTGGGTGTTTGCAAGAGTTCCTCTGTCTGTGCGAGAAGTGGAAATAAAAGGAGATCTTTTTTTGCATTTTTATGTGTGCCTTTGTGTGTGTGTGTGGGTGCGTGTATGTGTGTGTGTGTGTTTCTGTAAGTGTATGTGTGAGTTTCTGCTTCGTAAGTGGCTGTAATTCCTTTGTTGGCCTCCAACAAAGACAGTCCTTGTGCTTGTGGAATTGGGGCAGTCTGATCCTAATGAGAAATCCCTGTTCAATCTCTCCAGCTCTTTTACTCTCACAGAATCTGAACTGTGTGTGTGTGTGTGTGTGTGTGTGTGTGTGTGTGTGTGTGTGGGTGTGTGTGTGAGTGAGTGTGAGAGAGAAAAAGAGGGACTGATCGCAGTGTTCAGCCATCCAGTGGTGCTCACTTTGCATTGTGCTGTACTGGACTGCGATACAATGAATTATCATATTAAACCTCCGACTTTCTTTTAGACATAATTTATCAAGTTTTAAAGTTTTTTTTTTTTTTTTTAATTCTGAAGCAGCTTTTTTAATGAGAAATTTAACTCATGGCTTAAAATTCCTCTCATTCAGGGACCTCAGCTGGCGTTAACATATTGCCAGTCAGGGTTGGGAAATATATCAATATTATATAACTGTGTGAGACCAAATATTGTGTTAGAATAATATTTTGTGAAAGCACCAATGATAATTCCTCCAATACCGTCTCAATAAAGATATCAAGTTGGTCAAAAATATCATCATGTTAGGTTTTTTCCCTTATAGCTGCACCTACAGCCCTGCTTTTTTCTATATTTAATACAATGTATCATTCACATGTTCTGCAACCAAATACCTTTAAACAGGGAAGGAAACCTTGTCTTTGGTTTTTATATAAGAAAAAACTAATAAAAGTGCTTGTTACATCTCAAATGTGGCTTTGATTTACAACCAAACACTCAGCCAACTCAGTTGAAAATGCCAAAATATGTATCTTATATCTAGATCTATCATTCTATGGTCATTTAGACTGAAATACTGAGCTATAATTTTTTAGATCCTTATCAACCAGCCATAATAGGAACTCACCGAATGTGCTAGTGAAGTGATTTGTTCCTGCTTACAGCTCAGAGAACATGATTGCTTCCTCAAATCAAGACTAATTATTGTAACTTTTAATGCAGAGGATGAAATAGAAGCTTTTTGTTTCCAAAGTTATAACTGAATGGACTTGTATAACAATTTAAAAAAAAATTCATTAAACCAGCCTTTAATTTAAAATCTGGCCCCCAGTCTGAACACACTAAGTTAAAACATGACTTCTTTGGCCCCAATAAAGATTTCATTATTATCATTAAGTCATCCACTGACCAGTTTTGCTACTTTACAAAATGTGAGTGCAAACGAACAAGTGAGCTATTGAGCTGCCCACATTTTATCGCAGTTAATAACTGTACGTATTGATTAACCTCCGACTCCCAAGCTATTCATCCGGTGAGTTTTGGTGAGCCTGCGAGTACAAATGATCTCTTAAACCGAGATAAAAAGCAGAATGTAGAGCAGTGAGAAGCACTAGAGAAGTGCTGTATGAATGCAGTCCATTTAGCGTTTAATAATGACCGGTGGCAGAGTGCAGAGACCGCTGCAAATAAATTGCAATAGCAATGAAATGGCTAACTTCTAGCCATATTAAGCTTCTGTTCTTATTGTAGCGTTCCTAGCTTCTGTTTTGGCTGTCGTGCTTATTATCAGAACAGCCCTTTGATTAAAGCCCTCAGGAGGCGCTTTCGAGCCAGACCATTAATGCCATCTGGTTTATAACAATTCCACCAGGAAAACAGTCCTGCCCTTGTTTTGAATGTGTGCGTGTGTGTGTGAGTGTGTGTGTGAGCGAGTCCTTGAATATGTGTGTGTGTATTTGTTTGTTTGTGCCACTGCTGCTAAGCTGTTCTGCTCAGACTGTAACATGCTAATCAGTCGAGTCCAGACAGGTGGAAGTAATAGCCGTCAGTGGTTTTAGCGTCTCTAGCCCTGTTAGCTTCATTAGCTAATCGCGGCCACAGATGCTCCGTTGAAAAAACAAACCACTTGGGCCTTCAGTTTCGCCCCTCAGCTTCCAATCTCCCGGTTTCTTCGCCTCCTGACTCCCTGAGGCATCTGCCATAGCCTCTATATGACACGACGCAGCCCAATCTGTGGATTGTTTCTTTCTTTCAAAACCTCACACACTGTCAACTTTTTCTTGACAACAGTTTTTCCATTTTCAGTGTTGAACTGATGTTGCAAGTGCAAGTCACACCACGCAGACAAACATATGGGGTTGACTAAGCAGTTTAATGTGAATCCTGTCATTTACTTGATTGAATCTGGTCAGGAACTTTATTTTTAAAGTCATTATTCGCTGTCAGCTACTAAAAGCCTCAATCCATCATTTTAAACAACATAAAGTTTAGTCAGATAACAGAAAAGTTGGACGTAATATCAAACTTTGTGTGTTCTTAACTGATCATGGCTGAAAATATTATATTTTATATTCCTACTAAGAACCCGTTAGGTTAAGCTGTATCTGTTATAGAGTCCAGCACATGTTTTTTAGGTAAGATGCTAAAGAAAGCAAGAACATATGTGTTTAACAATGACTTGTGACAGAGATAGATGCATAATGGGGACATTCTACTATTTGATAATAAACTTTATTTCCAAATCTGAAGCAGCAAACTTGACTAGAAAATCAACAATTAGAAATGACCCAAAGTTTTTTTTTCTGCATTATGTTCTGTAAAACACGTTTCCCACATTGGCTAATGCTTGATAGCATACATGCAAATATATATCTATGATATTTCTGTCATAGGCTCTCATCCACTTATATCAGCGGATAGATAAATCCATCAGGCTCTAAACTGATGGTTGTTGGATTATATCACATTATGAAAGTCCTGTTTAAATAAGTTTTCTCAAATGCAGTGTCGGACTTGAAAATGTTCAACTTTGCATTAGCTACTTTTTTGAGAAGATTGTAAAATGTTTAATTAACATTTTTTTCTCTCTTCTTTTTCCTTCCCTACCTTTATCTTTCTCTTTCTCTTCGTCTTTTACTGTCCCTCTCCTTTCCTCCTCTCACCAGGGTCGCCATGTTAAGACAGGGCAGCTCGCAGCCATCAAGGTCATGGATGTCACTGGGGTAAGTCACAAACACACACACACAAACACACACAAATACACACACTAACACACATTCAGGCATGCACTCTCACACTGTCTCACACAGGCACACACACATGCACGTACCCACGCACAGCAAATCATCTCAAGCGATTATACCACGGTCGACCATGTCATCTAATTATGAGCGATGAGTCAGTGCCGACGTGTGTGTGTGTGTGTGTGTGTGTATTGCACGCACGTGTGCATGTGATGTGGCAAAGAGGAAATGAGGACAGGCCTATTGCCATGGTAATATTAGCTGGAGGTATTAGGACAGCAGTGTGGTCTCAGGCGTGTCTGTAAAGCAGGAGAGAATCTCAGCTATATTTAGAGCTCCTCTCACCCTACGCCTCCCCGTCAGCACTCAGCCACCAGCGAAACAATGGAGGACTGCAGGAACGAAGCACAAAGAAACTGATGAATGAATGAACGAATAAGAGCATGAATGAACGAATAAGGGCACGAACATATGCAGGTGGCTGGGGATGAATAACCGAGCGAATCAGTAAAGGAACAGAAGTGTGAACAGCGAGTGAACAAATGAAATTGCGCATGGATGATTGTGCTCGAATAAATCTGCTTAAACACAATAAAAATGAATGACTTTATTAATTATGATTGAAAATTAAACGAAGAGGGGGGAGGAAGCACAAATCGCACAAACTAAATGAGCCGCCACTGTACAAAATCAACTTACTAAAACAAGTGTTTTTCCTTTTTTTTTGTTCTCACGGCTGATGAACACAAAATTGAAGTAATCAATGTGTAATTTTCTGACGTTGTGCATAATGAACGAGAAATGACACTTTTAAGTAACCGACTGCCACCATAACGGCTTGTTTCAAAGCAACTGCTTTCAGCTTTGTGGTCGTAACCCCCTAAAAGGAAAGTAATTAAAACGTAATGCCATTATGTGGAATATTTAAGAGCCCAGCTGTTCGCTTCGCGGCAACAGTTTGTGGAATTTTTTTTAATGGATTCAAGAAATGCAAATCTATCAACAGCTTCGTTCCTCTCGCTCTATTGCCATCCTATTAAGATGTTTGAAAGGTCACAAATAGAGGTCGTGCTTGAACGCCTGTTGATTTTTTTTCTCTCCTCGTGTGTGTGTGTGTGTGTGTGTCAGGATGAGGAAGAGGAGATTAAAGCGGAAATTAACATGCTGAAGAAGTACAGTCACCACCGGAACATCGCCACCTACTACGGAGCTTTCGTCAAGAAGAACCCTCCTGGCATAGACGACCAGCTATGGGTAAGATGTTATTTATGCGCGTGTGTGTGTGTGTGTGTGTGTTTGAGTGTGTTTTTTTTGTCTGCATGTTTGCAACTTTATGCATTTGTGCGTGTGTGAAATGGAGTGCAACGCAACGAGAAGATTGCCACAGTCTCTTGGAGAAACACAGGGTGCAACAGAAAGAGGTGACTTTCCATTTTTCACTGTTACGTTTTTGTGAGAGAAGTGAGTGTGTAGTTTGTGTGCAGGTTTGTGTGCATTGGTATATAGATATATGTAATGTGTGTGTGTGTGTGTGTGTGTGTGAGATATAAAGCATATGAATGAGTGTGTGGCTGGCTGGCTGCTGCAATAAATCACGCGTTAACGCGATCTAAGGGAGCCCTCTCTTCTCTGATCCTGTAGCATTCATCACACAACAATAGGAGGACGCACAAACATATGCATATACACACAGCCGCCTGATCTACTGCCTGCATAATTCTCCCTGACTCAACAGCCTGCACTCCCTCTGTGTGTGTCTGTATCTGTGTGTGTGTGTGTGTTAATGAGTGAGCAACATGAGCATGAGAGGCATGTTTGCATGCTCTGACATGCGTCCCCTCATGTTTATGCATTCATGTGAGTGTGTTTTCTTTTGTCTCGCTCCGCCTGTGGATGAGAGGAGGCAGCTATTTCTTGCCAACCTCCTCTCATTCTGTAATCCGGAGCGCTGATGATGATGATGATGATGATGATGATGATGATGAGGGGAGCTTGAAGCAGAGCCAGAACTGACCAGCTGAACTTTTGCCTGCATATCTGCGGGGGATGTAAATGCAGGAAAGGATGAATGAAGGAGAGGAGGGATGAAGGAGTGAGGCAGCTCAGGATGGAGAGAGAGGAGAGGGGATGGACAGAACGGACATATTGTGTTCGGGTCAAGAGACGGGTTTGATTCATTCATGTGATCCCGTGACCCCGTTGAGTCAGTCGATGCAGTAGTTTCTGCGGTTTCTGCCGAGTTGTGAAGACACGGCGGTCTGTGTGTGTGTGTGTGTGTGTGTGTGTGTGTGTGTGTCGCTCTCTGTGTTACTAATGCTGTTACAGTAATATGATTATGGCTACTATCTATTTTCTTTATTGTGTGCATCTTGTTGAAGAAAGCACTTTTCATGCTCTTCAAAATCGTCAGCACTAGTCTATAAAAATGAATATGTCATCAATAAAAAAGCCTAATGGATCCTGGATTTTTAGGCCGATAACAAGATCAATATTTAACTACAATAACAACATATCAGACAGCATATATTTATGGTGATAAGATAAATCCCAGTTAAGGTATTCTAAATCAGTTGAACATTTCAGTTTATTTTTTTATAGAGATGCAATGATGAATCAATTTGTTGATTAGTGGATTGACAGAAAAATAATCTGTGATTAATCAAATAATCAATCAGTTGTAAAAGTTATTGTTCAAGCAAAAAGTCCAAACATGACAGCCCTTCTTCATCTTACATTACATCAAAATTAATATTTTGGACCACTTATATGAACATTTGATGAACTTACCTGGACCTCTTGAAAATTTAACTGTAGGAAATTATTAGCAGATCAATCAATAATGAAATAACCATTAGTTGCAGCTAGGGCTGCACGATATATCGAATATACGCGATGTATCGATGTAAAGATCTGATGAGATGTATGAAATGACTATATCGCGTCCATCGAGTACAAATTGTCACGTAAATGTTTTAAGCCGTCGGCATGTAATTCTCTTTGAGTTTTGCTTCTTTCACTC
>JAPZDY010000007.1:5754283-5767413 GCA_029783645.1 Ctenochaetus hawaiiensis | reverse complement strand
AGATATATATCGTGTATCGCGATATAGCCTAAAAATATCGAGATATTGGTTTTAGGCCATATCGTGCAGCCCTAGTTGCAGCCATGTGTTCAAAGATAAAAGAGCAATATTAGAAATGAGATTTGGTTCATTCTGGGCTAAAACAATTATGAAAGCATGAAAAATAAGACTTTAGAGGGCAGCTGTGGCTCACCAGGTTAGGGGTCATCCAGGGTTGGCTGTTCAACCCCAGACCTCCTCCTGTCCATGTGTTAACGTGTCCTTGAACGCAACACCGAGTCTCGAGTTGCTCCGTGTTGACAGACCAGCTTCTTGCATGGCAGCTTCACCACCAGCAGTGTGTGAATGTGAATTTGAGTGTGAGGAGTGAGTGAAAGGTTATTTTTGTGACGCTGCTGGTACGTTAAGGTGGAAAAGCTCTATATGAATGCAATACACATTCACTCTAAAGAACACACAAAACATATGTAACTTAAATTATATGAACAAATTTAAATAATTTTTTTTGGTTTGTCAGACAACGTACATTTTAATCCCAATATATTATTATGGTTATTTAATATTGGCACATAAAATATTGATCTGTCGTCATATGAGGTTCTCGTACATTGATAATGTCATTATGTGTGTAAAAAGAAAAAATGAGTCTTTGTTTTTATTTCATAAATTAAAATTGAGGAAACAGTTTCCACAAAGTGCCGTTTTAAATACATAAAACAAGAATAAAAGAAAAGTTTACTAGCTTCCTGGTTATCTTAGTGAATGGTTTTATTGGAGGTGTTGGATTGTTTGGAACAGATCCCAGACCAGATTGCCTGCTCGCTCTGGAGAGTCAATGACCGACCTTGTGTGTTTACAGCTGGTGATGGAGTTTTGTGGAGCCGGCTCGGTGACAGACCTGATCAAAAACACCAAGGGCAACTCTCTGAAAGAGGAGTGGACCGCTTACATTTGTCGGGAGATTCTCAGGGTGAGTGAGAGGAAAAATCCATGAAAATCACCGTCAAGTCTCAAAATCCTCCACCTAAGACATTTAAATGTGATTCCTAGTCCTTATTTTCAATTTTTTTAACTTTTTCAAATCTTCATGAAGAGCTTGAGTCATGTTTTTCCTTTCAGTTCTCGCTTATGTAATAATTTTCAGGTTTCTCAGTTAGTCACCTTCTTAAACTTAACAAAGACTGATTCTTTTAAAGCAGCCACCTGTTGTTTGTGTTCCATGACATCTGTGTTTTTTGGAGGGACGTGAAGCAATCAGCTGAATCTTCTTGGGAAATCTTCCTCGTTCCTCTCACATCTTATCTCTGCTATCTGGTATTGTGTGTGTGTGTTGTTTTTTTTTTCCGGGCTGAGGGCTGCAGCGTCAAACAGAGAGCAGCAGTATCGCTGCATCTCGTCGGTTACACGCAGTTCTGCTCTGAACTGAAGGCAACACTCATTTCTTTTCATCCACTTTTATTTCTTTTTTCCCCCCTCATCTCTCATCTTATTTTGTGCTCTCTGCCTCTGCTGCTCCTCCTCTGTTGCTTCTGTACTTTCTCTTTTTCTCTCTCTTTTCTTTTGCAATTTGTCTTTCTGGCTTTTATCTATATTATTATCTTTTTTTTCTATTTTTTTGTCCTTTTCTATCCCTTTTCCTGTCTTTCCTATAACATTTTTACGCTCTGTGTCTCACATTTCTCTGTGTTCTAACTTTTATTTCAGGAGCTTTACAATCAATACAATTGGCTTCACTAAAAATAAGAACTATTAACTTTCAAAGCATAAATAAAGGAGACATCACTGTTTTGGGGTCAATCAAATCATAAACTTAACTTTAGGAACACATGGGACCAATTTTCTGCATCTGTTCATTCGTTATATTAAATATTTGATCAGTTAATTTTCCAGTCAAAACAAGAATACAACAGCTTTGATTAGGGTCTAATAGAAATAATGAATAATAGACTTCAGGTGGTGTTTTTGGCTCCATAATTGATGCATAAATAATTAAAAATACTAATAAGACTGTAATGGTGCTTCCAAAACTGCAAAAAGCATTTTTCTTTGCAAGGAAGAGGTCAGAGGTCAAGGTCAGGAGTTGCCTGTTCAGGTTCAGAACACTTCGTTTTCTGAATCAAGCTTTTTTTGTGAAATGAAAATAATGATAATGGTGACGCGGCTCGTTCCTTCAGTGTTTGTCTCTGTCTCCGTCTGCAGGGTCTGACTCATCTCCATCAGCACAAGGTCATCCACAGAGACATCAAGGGACAGAACGTCCTGCTGACGGAGAACGCAGAGGTCAAACTAGGTCAGTCTGTCATCTAACCCCGCTTGACAAAATGGCTTTAGGATTGGGAGGACAGGAGGAGCTATAAAGTTTCAGACGGCTCAGATGTGTGTGTGTGCGTGTGTGTGTGTTTGTGCATGTGAGGCTTTTCTTTCTTCTTTTATGCTGAATACCAGCCTACTCATCTCTCTGTCGCTCTGCCTCTGTCCGTGCTGCAGACTGCTGAAGAAGGAACTCTCTTCCTCTCTTTGCCCCTAAAGCACAGTGGGGAGGGGATTATAAAGTGTGTGTGTGTGTGTGTGTTTTTTTGTAAATTGGGCAAGCTTTTTGCAGGTTGGATAATTCGTTCCTGTTTAGAGTCCATTATCGAATTCTTAAAGCCCCCCTGGTGTGCTTTCTCATCAGCTTGCACCAAAACAAACACACAATAATAAAAAAAATATAAACGTTTTAACTGCAGACTTTATCCTGAAGGAGTTTTGTGTGTGTGTGTGTGTGTGTGTTTGCTCTGTAGTGGACTTTGGTGTCTCGGCCCAGTTGGACAGAACAGTAGGGAGGAGGAACACGTTTATCGGGACGCCGTATTGGATGGCGCCGGAGGTCATCGCCTGTGACGAGAACCCCGAAGCCACGTACGACTTCAAGGTGCTTCGACAAACTCCTGTCCTCTGAAGGTGTCCGTCTGCTCCGCTTTTTTTCCCGTGCTGCCACCTCTTCCGAATATTAATGCTCCGTGTCTCTATCGTTGCAGAGTGATTTATGGTCGTTGGGAATCACGGCAATAGAGATGGCCGAAGGAGCGCCGCGTACGTACCCAGTCATTAACCCACACCTCTGCTACACATCATTTCCTGGGGCTGCTGCGTTAGATCACCGTAATCAGGAGCAGGATCATTTTTCAGCTCAGGCCAATGCAACTCATCTGCAGCAATAATTTTAATGAGAGCCGAGGGGACATAAAATTAGTTGTCAAATTGTTTCCATCTTCATTCATATGATAATTGTTATTTTGGTTCAGTAGAAAAAGTCTAAAGTCTGTAATTTATCACATTAATCATGAAGAACGTTTAGTTTTGGTCAAGGTTGTTAAGTTTTTTAGTCCCAGTTCAGGACAATACAGTGATGCTTTTTGGAAGAAAAGTGCCAGGAGAGTTTTTCAGTGTGTTTATAATGTCAACATAATGCATTCACATCAGTTAGGATTCATTCAGTCATTCGCTAACTGATCTTTTGCCTCTTGTCATTTTGCAAAAAGTGGCTCCGTTACGAAGCAAATTGAGAAATCCTGTTTAATAGAGGACAAGACATCATTGTGTGTGTAAAACTGGTGGATTGTTGTCAGTATTGGCAGCACAGATCGATCAGAGGAGGGAAAACTCCAGCTGCCTTTGACTTTATGTCATGATGATGTTTGGCGTAATTAGTTAAAAACAGTCGAACTGACTCGACTCTGTTTGGCTCCTGATTTCTGCCTCTGCAGCGCTGTGTGACATGCACCCAATGAGAGCGCTCTTCCTCATCCCACGCAACCCCGCCCCCAGACTCAAGTCAAAGAAGTGGTGAGTGTGTGTTTTATCAGCCGTGCATACACGCATCACGGCAGGATTTTCATTTGCATGCGTCGTTTTATGTGTGTGTGATTTTTCTTCTCTAAGGTCGAAGAAGTTCCAGTCGTTCATAGAGAGCTGCCTGGTGAAGAGCCACAGCCAGAGACCCAGCACGGAGCAGCTCCTCAAACACCCGTTCATCAGGGACCTGCCCAACGAGAGGCAGATCCGCATCCAGCTGAAGGACCACATCGACCGCACCAAGAAGAAGAGAGGAGAGAGGGGTGAGGAAGAACAAAAAACACGTGGATTCAAACACATGACGTGATGTTTTGAACCCTTAAACAGAGGAGCAAACTGGCGTGTTCTTCATTTCCTATGAAGCCAGACAATCTCACGCCTTTTTAATAAACGTCAATCAATAACTGGCCCTTTTCCATCAGGCCATGAATGACTGCAACAATCTGCTGTCATGTGTGTATTTTCCCACAGAGCAGAGCAGAGCGCAGGGAGGGACTGGTTATAAAGTTGAGAGTTTTTTAAGGTGTGCCACCTGTCACCTGCAGCTCTTCGTCTTAACGCCTCATTATGGCTGTCCCTTCTTGTTCCATCACTCCCAGCAATGTTGCCAAAAGATTCTGTCATCGACAAAACACCTGGAATTAATCTTGTGTCATTTTATTGATGCGTTATTTATGAACGACTGCTATCGGCGCTAACCCGTGTGACACATACACAAAACACAGTGTGTTTTGTGGGACTGTTTTGCCAGTTCAGTGCTTTTAATGTGGAGCAGCTGCAGTAACAAACGCCTGCTGTGTGTTGATTTATTGTATCATATGAATACATTTAAATTCTGCAGAGTAATGGTGAACTTTGTCACTGACAATGAAAACATAAGCACTGAATTTAATAAGAGCCATTGATAAAAAAAAAACTGCAGGCTACAGATAACTGATGATTTAAATCTCCAGGATGATGATGTCAATGTGCAGCAGTCAGTGTGTGGATAAAGTGCTTTCTTTCTCACACACACACACACACACACGAATAAAAAAAACACACTCTCATATAAAAAAAAAGGCTGCGAGGATGAGCTGTATTGCACTTTGAGATGTGGACACAGGCGCGAGTTTTCACACACGCGTGTGCTGTCACATTCATGGTTTTCACCGAGTCAAGAAAGAAAAGTGACAGACCTCCTTTCCACTTCACCACCCCACCCAAACACACACACACACACTCACACAGACACACAGAAAGATGGACTGACACTGCGGCAGTAAGAACCACATTAACCGCTTCAGGAAACAACGTACTGCAGGGCCGACGTCCCGATGATGTATAGAAATGTCTTGTCATTGTGGAGACTGTGGCTTTCTCCAGCTGTCACTTTGTCACATTCAGAGGACAGGTCTGTGTGGATGTGTCTCAGCCTCCTACAACCGTTATGCTTTAAGCCCCGTCTGACTGAAAAGGCTCCGAGCTAATGTTCTCCACATCGCTACACCCAGTAAAATGACTATTTAAACCGTTATTCAATGCAGCTGAAAGAAAGTGCCTCGGAAAAGTGAAGACCTGGGAAAGCCAAAATAAAGAGCAGTTTAGTGATGAACAAAGGTAGTTAAAGTGAAAAATTAAAAAATGTTAAGTTAAATTGCTTCGCTCTCTGATGTTTTATCACTTTACTTGCTTTAGTTTGATTAGTTTTTTTAATTGTTTTTGCTCTTTTTAATCCATCAGATGAGACAGAGTATGAGTATAGTGGCAGTGAAGAGGAGGATGAAGAGCGAGACATGGGTGAACCAAGGTCAGTGTCCTCACAAATCTACAAATATGAGCATGAACACACACTTAACACACATCTGATGTCTCTTCTTTAACTCAAAATCATCCTGTTTTGTCTCCGCTCCATCACCAGCTCCATCATCAACATCGCCGGAGAGGCGACCCTGAGGCGGGACTTCCTGCGCCTCCAGGTGGCCAACAAGGAGCGCTCGGAGGCACAGCGGCGGCAGCAGCTGGAGCAACAGCAGAACGAGGAGCACAAGCGTTTACTGTTGGCCGAGAGACAGAAACGCATCGAGGAGCAAAAAGAGCAGAGGAGGCGGCTGGAGGAGGTGAGCAGGAGGAGGCTGAAGGAGCAGAAACCACGACATGTGACCTTTAATCAACATGCATCAGAATAAACATTATTCTGGCAGTTTAAATGTATAAAATCTTACTTCCTCCGTTCAGTAAAAGGAAAGTGATAGAGAGAAAGAGCAGCACATGCAGCCTTTCCCCAGTGTCCCTCTCTTAGTTCCAGAGACGAGGCTTAAAGCAGGAAAATCCTTAGCCCATAATCTGTGCGCTCTGTTCGGGTTCCCACCAGGGTTTGCCTCCCAATGCGAGACTAAGTACCATGACTCGACTCAACTAACATGACCCCTGCGCTCAGGGCCAAGTGTGTGTCTGTGGCTGTGACCGTGACTGTGTGTGTGAGCCAGCGTGTGTGTGTGTGTGTGTTTGTACAAGTGTTAAAAGCATATGTTTGCATCCTGTGTGAATGTTGCAGCACTTCCTTTTATTATTCATAGAAGAATCTGAGCCA
Source organism: Ctenochaetus hawaiiensis (assembly GCA_029783645.1). NCBI lineage: Eukaryota > Metazoa > Chordata > Actinopteri > Acanthuriformes > Acanthuridae > Ctenochaetus > Ctenochaetus hawaiiensis. The sequence continues at coordinate 5,761,004 of JAPZDY010000007.1, read as the reverse complement.
AAGCCCATTGTGGAGATATTATTTTAAGAAAAAAAAGACGACTTCCTGCAAAAAGTAAGATGATCGAATGAGTTTGTGTATCAAGGTTTCTGCATTAATGTTCGAGTCTCTGCTGAGGCATGATTTTGTGTTAAAAAGAGACTCAAACTCAGTGTGTTATGATCCTGAACCTCCTCACGCTCCTGTTCTCCTTGCAGCAGCAGCAGCGAGAGCGTGAGCTGAGGAAGCAGCATGAGAGGGAACAGAGGAGACGCTACGAGGAAATGGAGCAGCTCCGCAGAGAGGAGGAGAGGAGGCACGCAGAGAGAGAACAGGTTCATACACTTACTGTAATAATCTGATGAGAAATGCTACTGTACACACACACAGGCAGTGCAGCATGTGTGTGCGTGTGGCAAAAGCTCTTAATTTTCCCCTTAAATTCTCTGCTGTTTTCTCTAAGGCAACATCTCCTCCCCGCCTCCCTGACTCACTCTGATTTAACTCGTCTCCTTAAATAACCTCAGAGATGTATTTTCCTAATGTTCTTTTTTAGGATTTCCAGTTCAGCTCTGGACCTTATTCAACCTCGTGATGCATTGTTTTTTTTCTGCGCTCACGTTGCCGTCCCAAAGGGAACTCTTTGTTGCTATAGCACACTTTCTATTTCTTATGAATTAACGTGCCAGATTGTTTGTGACAATGAAGCATTCGGGAAATCGTCCATGGAAACTGTTTGGAAAATGAGAAGTGCTTTCCAAAATACTATACAGGTGATCAATGCTTAGCTAATTTCAACTTATCAAATCAACAAACCATGTAACGTAGTAGCAGAGTATTAGCAGCAGAACTGTCCTCTGCTCCCCTGAGGCAATGGTAGCATCCAAGCTAACCTTTTTAGGAGCTTCCATTGTTTTTAAAACAAAAACGCATTGGCTTTTCTTGATGTCTTGACTCTTAAACCACACCAGTAGCTACCAGTAGTTTCTCATAGGATGCTAACTGGTCCAAACCGCTGTGGTTAAGACACAAGATCATAACTTGAAGGTGTGTGTGATCATGTGGTTTTGCAAATCCAGATGCCTTGCAAGGTTATGCTTCTTGGCTCCTGGATTTTAAACACTCCCTCCCTCCATTTCTTCAATTATGTCCATTTTTTTTAGCCGTATTTCAGTCGAACTGTTAATCAAATAAACTGTACGTTTCAAAAAACATTAAACACAGTTGGATCAGGGCAAATAAATCCGGAAGAAAAACTGAGAATAGTAAGGATTGGTACTTTTGAAAAGTAATCTTAAGTGTCAGCAACAAATTGACACTTGACAAGCTTGAACGGCTTGACACTACTGACGGGTCTCATGGACAGATATTAAAAACTCTTTCAGAATAACAGTTAAAGACGCTCTGAGTTGCTAAATTCTTGTGCAATAATATTAAATGCGTTTTCTTAATGATTCATTCAACAAATGGCTTTTCCAGCTTTACCAAATGCTTTCAAGTATGCATAAAAACATCTACTTTTGGTTCTGCTCATGTATGGAATAAGATTGTTCTGTATTTTTCCCTTTACACAATTCTCGCTCTCCATTAACAATTCTTTCTTTTGTCCTCTTGTTGAACTTACTGCTGCTCTGCTGTGTATTTCTTGTCTGTCCTGATCTCTCTTTAATGCTCCGTTGCTCTCCTCCCACGCTATTCAACTTGTTTGTGACCAGTTTTTTTTTCCTCTGCTTCTGTCCTTTCTCCTTTGTAACACATTAGAAATGTTGTTCTTCTTCTCTTCATCCGACTTCTGACTCTCATCTTCTCTCTTTATTCACAGCTACTTCATGAGATTATCCTTGCTGTTCCTCTTCCTGTCTCTGTCTTTCCTCTCTCTCTCCGTCCGTGTTCGGATGCTCAGATTTCCTGATTTTTTTTTTTTTTCTCTCGGTCTATTTCTTCCTTGTGCTGACACGCTGCTCAGGAGTATATCCGTAGACAGCTGGAGGAGGAACAAAGGCAGTTAGAGATCCTCCAGCAGCAGCTACTACAGGAGCAGGCATTACTGCTGGTAACCATAGCCCTCCCACGTGCTACTACTGCTCCCCATCTGTGCTGTGTGGCCCCCACCCCGCCTTATCCCCACTGCATGCACCCCAGTGGCATTTGTGCAGAGGAACTGACTGGGAGGGAAACCGCTGCTCAACCTGCTGGTTGCAGAGTTGAGAAAAAAAAACATGATGCTGAAGCAAAGAACTGCTTATCTCTGATGCTCGTGTTGAATTCATTCAGATCACCGGTCGCATGTACAGAACCATTAAGTTGGCTGCATCTTAAAAAAAAATTCCCCAGAGGGGGCAAAAAAAGAAAAAAAAACTGTTTTGTCAGCTCCAATCCTGTTAGCTCACACAAAGTGAGAACATCCAAGTAAAAAAGAGGGGGGTTGTTATTTTCCGCAGTGTTTATTTTGGTGCTTTAGTCTTTTTTAGGGCAACAGATTTGTTTTTTATCAGTGCAAGGAATTCACATTATGTGTTTTTTAGTAATTGGCCTCTGCTTTTTGGAGCCTATTTGAAGATAAATGTATAAAGGGAGCATGAGAGAGCTAAGAAACCTTACGAGATCCAATCCACTTAAACTCCAGAGGCCAGAGATGTGTTGTGGCCCAAAAAATGGCCGCCTTCCTTTCCCTCCTTACTGCCATTCTCCCTGCCTTCATCCGTCCTTCCCTCTCAGTACCTACCTTCCTCTTCCTCCTGTCTCGTAAGATTTGCCAAAGCCTTGTATCCGGTAATTTCCAATTCTCCTCAAGTGTCCTTTGTCCATCTTCATCCTTACAATTTATATTAGAACTGTCATAAGTGTGTTCATTTACTATATGCAGCATTTCAGCTGTCAATATTTGTGTTCGTCCAGTTCTGTTTCGCTTGATTTGTGGATGTTTGGCTTGAATCTGACATTAGAAACAGGCCTGTCTCACATCTCCGTCCTCCCTCTCATACCTCCTCCTTCTGCCTCTCTCCCTCCAGGAGTACAAACGTAAGCAGATAGAGGAGCAGCGGCAGGCGGAGCGACTACAGAGGCAGCTCCAGCAGGAGAGAGCCTACCTGGTGTCTCTACAACAGCAGCAGCAGCAGCAGCAGCAACAACAGCAACAGCAGCAGCAGGAGGGAAGGCAAGCTGAGAAGAAGCAGCTTTACCACTACAAGGATATGATCAATCCTAATGACAAGCCTGCCTGGGCTAAAGAGGTAAGTCGCCACATGCATGATGCACAAACGCATGCATGTAGTTATGAATATGTGATGAGTTTGATATCAAAATGTGCATGCATTGGTGTTAATCCCAGTAATGTTTGGAAAATCCTCCCTTTTTTTGTACATCATACACACCCAGTGGCCTTCTTATGTTGGTAATATTTTGTCCAGCAGGTTTTACTTAAAGCAGCAGTCCTGTGAAGAAAAGTCCACGCTTTTTAAATCTGAAGATACTTGAGAATTAACGCTGCTGCTCTGATAAACATACAGTTTTGGCTGCTTTTTTGTGTATGTTTGTTTTGTTGCTTAACCTCCTCTGACTCTGACTTTTAGGTCCTGAAGCAGCAGCATGTTCAGGTTAACACACCTCACTCCCAGCTACGACATCACCAGTCATTCAACCAACCAGCTTCATCCTCTGGCTCTCAGGTCCCACGCAGAGCTCAGGCCCCTAGGCGAACCCCATCCCATGGTGCCCAGCTTCTCTCCACCCACCTCCCCAATATCCGTATATCGCTAGAACCTGGAGAAACCCTTGATCCAGGACTGAAGCAGGAGATAAGTCAGCAGGTCAGAGAATTCAGGGCTAAGAAACTCAGTCAGAGGGGGCACAGCCCGGGGTCCGGCCAGCAACTCAACCAGGCCCCCGGCCAAGGGCCCAATAAGGAACCTAGTAAGGGTCATAAGGAGCATTCTAGCCAAGGGCCAGTCAGCCAGTCTAACCTGATACCCAACCCTTATCCTATGGGGCCCGGTAACCAGAAGGAGAAGCTTAAAGACAGGCCTCTCTCTGCCCCCAATCAGGCAGCCATTCAGGGGCTAATGCCCCACGAACTCCAGCTCAAGACCCCGCAAATTCATCCTCAGTCCCCAAGACAGGTCCAGAAACCGCAGTCTGGATCTAACCCCATCTCCATCCCTGCAGTCAAACTGGTTAGTGGCCGCCTTCGCAGCAGGTCGCATTCACCTTGCTGTAGAATAGATGTAGATATAGAACCGGAGTATCAGCAAGGGTGGAGGACGGAGATGAGGCCGTCTGTCAGCCATGAGAGCCTCATGAGGCCCTCAGACAGGAGGGTCACAGCATTCGACTCGACCGACCCTCTCTCACTCTCCCTCCCTGCGAGTACTCTCCACGCTATTCTTCCTAGAAGAAACGCCCACTCACCTTCCCCCAATAGTGGCAATTTTCTTCAAGTCCCTGATAACAATCACTTTATTTTCTCTGCTTGTAGTGCAGATAGAAGAGGAGTGAAAAGGGAGCAGACGCAAATAAGATTTAGCTCCTCTATGTGTGACCTTAGTGCTTCTGCACCGGCTGACTTTCTCACACATCACCTGTCTGAGGTCAGACAAGCGAGTCTCTCTTCTCAGTGCTTGCTGTCCACCTCCCCAAGAGCTCCACCTCATTGGTTGAACCTTTCCCCTCGCTCTTCTCCACAAAACTCCCCCTCACATTCCCCCACGTCCTCAGGCTCGTGCTCCATCAGCACTTTGTCCGATCCGTTCTCTCCTGATTCTACTTCACCTTTCCACGCCCACCTCGTCTTACCCTGCCACGCCTCCGTTCCCATCATCATCTCACCCAACTGTACCCCTCACTGCTCCCCCCATGGCTCTCCCTTTGGATCTCAGAACCAGATCTGCATCAGATCTGTTGGAGCAGAGTGCTAGACTCTTGTCTGAAGCACACATGTACAGAAACACATGCACATTTCGTACTTCTATATTTGTGACTGAAGTGATGAGTCCCACAACCCAAACAATAACAACTACACACTAAACTCTCATTCAATTCGCTGTACCTTTTGTTGCCTTGAGTACAAATTGATACAACAAACACTGGTTGTTGGTTAAAATACTTCCTTCTTGGTTTCAAATATAAATGTCCACTTAATATTTCATTATCAGAGAATATACTGGAACAGACAAAAGGGAACATTTAGTAAATAATTTCTCATCTAATCTTTAAAAGTTAAATCATATTACTAAGAACTTTGCTCACCTGGCTACAAAATAAAACATCCACTTTCATTTAATAACAAGCTAAATCTGAAGCTGAAACATAAAATGAGATATTAGCCCTCAAACAGCTCGACTTTTAAGGTCTAAAAGCCAAATTATTCCTCACAAATATAGAAGTACTAAAGCTTACATCCAATACAAACATAAAGCACATACATATAACTGTATTATACACAGTACATTAAAGATTTGTAAATACACTTACGTTTTTCTCTTTCTAATTTGCATTGTTGTTTATGAATTCAACAAAGCTGCAGTTTTTACTCAAAATGTTCTTCACTGAGTTTGAGATCCAGAGGCGAGGTGCCGATATATACGAGGACAGTCTCTAATACCACCCTGATTCTTCGGTAGCTTAGTTAATCGCGGTAGTTCAGCCCCAACCCCTCACCCAGCCACCAGCCACCTTGTCACCCTAATCACCAAGTGCCCCACAAAAGCACCACAGCAAGCCCCCTCGGTGTCAGTGTCATCGTGGAAAACATCCCATCCCTACCAACTACTCTTTAGGTCAGTCAACCAGTCGATCAAAATCCCGACTTGGTGATGGGTGCTGGCCAAGTGGTGGTGGGATCAATTGGAGGATGCCCTCTAGTCCTCCATCTGCTCTCCTTCCTCATCTTTTTTTTTTTCTGTGTAATTTAGATGCAGAAGGGGCCACGACTAACAAAGTACCGCTCTCTTTTGCCTCGTAGAATCTCTGCTGTAGTAGAAAGAGCTTTTTGGGTGGTATACCAGAGATTCACCCGACCCTCTGACACCACCCAAGAGGTTTTTTTTCCTTTGTTAAGGACTCTTTTAGTAGTCTGTCTCACTCTCAGAGGTCATATTGATGTGAATTCTAACCCTGATCGCCTTCTCCACAGATTGAACTTGCCTTCGATCACAGAGGTGTTTCTCCGGAATCACCGGATGTTTCTTTTCCATGGGGTCTTTTTTTTTTTTTTTAATTTAGCTTCATCAGTAGTTGGGTTTCATTCCGAGGGGACGACTAACAAACAAACAAAACATTTGAGGAGTTTGCTGCAGCCATGTCTCTCATAGGTGCCTCAGTGTGTTTTACTCTCTAGCAAGCAACCAACAAAGATCTGTGAAATGACACAGCATTGCATAGTCGTTCCAACCCGGGTCATAATCTTAAATAATCCTAGTAGATTATGAGCTCATGTGGAATTACAGAAAACCTCCAAAAAGAGGGGGGTAGTTCTCATTGCACATGCATGTCTACCTGGGGGGGGGCTATTGACACTATGCCCCGCTGAGCCATGACTCAACCCTCCACCAACCGTTGAGTAGATTGTTTCGATTGGAAAAGTGTGATTTGGGCGGCCGGGAGCATTCCTCCGAGCCTTCCCTCACTGCACAGCAGATAATCTGATAATCTGATTACCCTGGCGAGAAGGGTTCTCTGCCGGGGGGGGGGGGGGGGGGGGGGGGGGGGGGGGGGGGGGGGGGGGGGGGGGGGGGGGGGGGGGGGG
>JAPZDY010000007.1:5699984-5714034 GCA_029783645.1 Ctenochaetus hawaiiensis | reverse complement strand
ACGTGAGCAGATTTACAGCAATAATTATTTATGTGCACTGCCCATGTTAATAGAACAAACACTTATAAACATTAATGAAAACAACAGATACATTATAGCCTGATTATACAATGTGGATTGCACAGTGTGTACAAGTACTTTTTTTTAATACTGTAAAGACCTCTCTCTCATATAACCACCATCTGCTGTTTTACTGAAGACACAAGATGGTGCAAAACATTAGTCATAATAAAAAGAATCATGTTGACAGTAATGAGTTCCTCAGAAATATGACTTATGATAATGTGCTAACAGTCAGCAACTTTCGTGTGGAGTTTATCTACGATTGTCCTATTAGTCATGCTGATGTATCAAAGCACGAGGCCGAGGGAACATTTTGGGAGTGGTGGAGGAATGCGGTGGTGGTGCAGTCATACCAATAAACAGGTGTCTGTCTGCTATCCTCCCACTCTCATTGATTTCCAGAACGAAGCCGGACTGCTGAGCACCGAACATGTTACATAAGAAGAAACAAACACTACTTGTGTGTGTGTGTGTGTGTGTGTGTGTGTGTGTGTGTGTGTGTGTTCTCAGTCATACTTGGGTGGATGTGGGTTTGTCAAGTGGTTTCAGAGATTGTCCGGTGTGTGTCAGGTTTAGTTCCCATAACAGTGTGAAACTTTGCACATGATGACGATGATGCTTATTTATATGGAAAAATGTGTGTGTGCGTGTGTGTGTGTGTACTGATATTATGAGAAATATTAGAAAAGGTAAAAAAAAAAGACAAGTAGCTCACACTGAAACTGAAAGGGAAATAACTTCCTCACTCTAACACTTATCTGCAGGGAGCTTAAGATGTTTTTTTATTTGTTAATTTTCAAAAATAATATGAATTCTGTGCTTTTAAAATAGCCTTGATTCCAGCTTGTGTGTGTGTGTGAGTGAGTGTGTATGCTACCATCAACACCAGCTATTCACAGTGCCCTGAAAAACACTCTCAAGGACACTCTGAATGAGCCTCTCTGCCACTGTGTTATTTTTTTGATGAAGTCCTCGTTTTCCAGAGGCTGCTTGTGAAACGACTCACTTTTTGTTTTGTCTCGTCTCGGAAGAGAATGTCATGAGAAAATGGGTGTGCTGCTGACACTGTGGTCTCCTCATGCAAGTGCAAAAACAGTGACTAACACTGCACAGTCACCCTTTTTTAAATAATCTAAAGGGTCAGCTTACACTGACTTAAACTATGAGGAATGATGATGGGAAACCTAAAAATAACAAGGGAGAAATTTCAAATTTCAGACTGCCTGTGTGTGTGTGTGTGTGTGTGTGTACCTGCATTACTACAATGAATAATCCTCATTTCTGGAATAACACAAGAAGCTTCTGAAGATGGCACTACACACTGAACAGTCATTTATTGGTTTCATTAAAGCTACACATTGGTGTGTTTGCGTATGTGCGAGTGTGTATGTGCATGAGTGGGTGAATGAGTGTGTAATGTGGTGCATATGTTCTGTGGTTCTGTGTGTTTGTGGACTGAGATCTAGGAGCGGTTATGAAAACAGCGTTACCCAGAATACAGTTCTCCTGGATCACAGGTTACTGCCCCGGGGGGTTGTGGGATAGGCTGGGCCACTGCAGGGAGCGGATAAACCTGACAGGGAGTCCCAAAGAGCCTGTGTGTTTCTGCAGTGTGTGTGTATGTGTGTGTGTATACGTGTGTGTGTGTGAGTGTTTTATTGACCCCATAAGAGCGGGAAGTGGAGAGTGATGTAAGTGACATCACTGTAAAGCAGAACAAGCTGTTTCCAACTTGATGCTATAATCACCTTTGATGTCCCTATTTGTGTGTGTATGTGTGATGTGTGTGTCCCCAAAACCAGGACCATATGTGGGCAAAAGGAAAGTCACATCCATCTGTCAACAGAAAGTCTGTCATCCTTTGTGAATTTCAGGATGTCGATCTCAGGAGAAGAGCTGGTTTAAAAGGTAAACGGTGTGCATGTAGTGCTGTTTCCTTACAGCAGGGGGTGCCAAAATGCCTGAGAAGAGGGCAGAGATCAGCATGTGCAGCACAAACACAAAATAAAAACAAAACCAGTGAGTTACTATTTCAAAGTGTGTTAATATCTAAGAGGATTTTGTGTTGCAGAAACAGTTGCAGCAAAATAATAGAAATAAGAATTTTGAAGATGAATCAGAAATGCAAATTTATCCTCCTATCTCTAACACAGATTTCAATAATGCAGCCAATATCCATTTTTCAATCAAATCTATCAAAGGTTTTTTAACCCTATCAGTTTTACTTACTTGCCCTTAAGCTAACCTGTTAACTTCATTCTCTCTCTCCTGGCGTCTCTTTCAGTTCTCTCTTTCATCATCGTACATGATGCTCATAATCCCTTCCTTCTTTTCACCGTTATCTGGCTGAATTCTTCAAACTCTCCCTCCTTGTCTTCTCTAATGCTCCAAACCTTCTACTATGATTACAGCTCCTCACATCTGGGATGCACCTGTCACAGCAAGAAGTCCGTTTTTCCCATGATCTTTAGTTTCTGTGAAGTTAAATGAGTACAAATATTTACTTGCTTGAGCTGCAATGTACAGTTAGTGGATGTATCTTTTGAGCTGCGCTTTCATGAAGACTCTATTATCTGAAGTGTGAAAATTAAGCGAAGCGCAGAGTGCATAACACATTAAGACAAATAACAATATTGAAGATTAAGAAAGTGGGTGTTTGAGTTTAAGGTGTTACAGTTTTAAAAAGAAAGTTCAACAACAACACAGTCCACATGTTCATAACTGCCCTCCAGACTTGAAACTTATGAGTATTTTTTTGATCTGATGCTCCTAAAATCAGGAAGGTGTTATTTGTGGGTGCCTTCCAACCTGGATGCAGATCCTGGGGGGATTTTTGGAACTTTTGAAGTGGGCAAGGACTAATTGGAAGAGACTTTTCTGCCAAAACGAAGGTGATCTTAGCTCCTTGACTGCTGAAAATCTTGGGAATTCAAGTTTTTTTCTTAAATTAACACAAAGGCCTCAGCTTCTTTCATCAGTTTTTGGTTGTTTGATCCTGTAACCTGAAGGATTTATGTCGTCTCTTAATTACCGACAACGGTGCTGGGGTCGCTGTGCGTTTCACCCTGCAGGTGTGGCACCTCTTCTTGACACTTTACCCTTCCATGGAAAACAAAATGAAGTTTTTTTTTTTTTTTTTTTTACAATGTCTTGGCTGTAGTGTGTGTGACAGGCTGGATCATCCGTAGAGCGGCTCTGAATCATTGTTTCCAAAAAGCTTGTTGCCGTGGCAGCGGGAGGACTGAGGGATCTGACCAAAATACAACCCCATAAATCTGCACTTTAAAGGGAACTGCCCCATGCCCAGTCTTTGTTTTCGTTTCAGTGCATGTGTGTGTCTGTGAGTGTGTGTTTTACTCTTCATGAACCAGCCTTAAATTTGATGTCCGTCCAACATGACTCTGAACTTGATTACAGATGCATTATTGATGAAGTGGAGCCTGTGTGAGCATTTGCCGTGAGCATAATCAGAGATGTTTGAGGTTCTTGTTTGTTGCACCAAGTAACAGCATAGAAGAAAAGGTCAGATTATTGATCGGTATTGAAAATCAATGCCAACACAATCATATGCCCCTTCTCTGATGGTCTCTGTTGAAGTCATTTCCATGTAACTGTTCCAGAAAACGTAATCCTGACAACGGTGCAAACAGAGATGGAGAAAGACGGGCATGATGCCATTGTTTAATGGCATTGTTCTCCGAGAGGAAAAATCCAACACAAAGGGCCTAAATGATGACCAAACCTGCTGCCTCTTTAGCTCTCTGTGTGTGTGTGTGTGTGTGTGTGTGTGTTTGCACAAACCCATCAGCTTGCTCATGTACGAATGTCATAGCTCTGCTCTCACAATGGAAAAGGTGGAAGTTACACATTGATTGTAAAGCTGCTCTTTGGCCCCTCTATTGTTGAGCTGCCAATCTATCTGCATTCAATAACAAACATCAGCTGGAGTGTTTGTCTCTTTGTGAACTGGGGGTCACCGCGCAGCCACTCCTTCTCTTTGTACAATAATAAACACTGAGGAGGTTGTTTTAACACCCAAAGACACTCACACACTCACATATTCACAGGTCAGTCGCTTTGATGAGGTTTACGCCACTCTGACTTTTTCCCACAGTTCTGGGAAAACTACAGATGTGGGAACCAGGCTGGAAATCGATACGCACACTGACACACTCACACACAAATTCTGATCTCAAGAAAAACCTTGTTATTCACATCCCTGCATGTATGATCAAAACAGTATCCAGGTTTGTGATTGTCCACCTGCTGGTGTGTCCTGATCTCTCCCAATATCAACCGATCTGTTCTGTACATGCAGGAACCAGGATGAGGTGTTTACATGCCACAGTTTCCTGGTTTCTATCTGCACACTCAAGGCAGCGTATCCTAGTTTTTTAATGTAACATTAGAAGTAACATTGTTGCTGTAGGCACAGAGCTATGCAGCTTGATGTTATAATGTTCTCATCTATGTTCAAAGCAGACAAATTTCTGCAAATGCACGATTAAAAAAAAAATTACAGTCTCCATTAAAATTGCTCATACTGTATAAATACTATTGCTAAAATTACATTCATCAGTTGCATCAGTAATGTGGAGAAAAGTACTTTATGGTTGTTGCTGAAAGAAGCAGCCATTAATGGTGCCAAAAAAATGAGGGTAGATCAATAAAAACTTACAAACTGATTTAAATGCTTTGTCCTCAGCTTCTGTTTCCAGTTAGAGTTGAACTCATAGTTAATGTAAGGTTGTTAAAGTAAAGACAGCATAAGTCAAAACAGGTAGGATGTTAAAATGAAAGAGAAAAAGGAGGAGAAGGGACATGCAGTGAGAAAGACTGAGGATTTCCCAGAACTGTTTCATATCTGAAAATATAGAAACACTTTATATTAATACGGAACAGCGCTGACTGAGGAATAACAGATCTTTTGTGATGATCTCAGAGCTTGCACTTAATTTTGTTATCTTCTACTTTGACAGTCTATCGAGTTCTCATGTTGTGCCAACAAAGCAGCCACTGAGTTGAACGGAGAGATTGAGCGTGAGAGGAAGCTGTGTTGCAGACAATGTAAGGGATTTACCAAGACCAGGATAGTAAGAGTATGAAAGGGGGGGGGGGGGCACTGAGATGAGAGAGCGTAAGTGAGAATGATGGGAGAATGTCGGGGGGCTTTCTGGTGTGTGAGAAACCTAATTGAGTTAACAGACATCAGACATGTCACGACTGGTCGCTGTTATACCGCTAATTTCTGCTCCAGGAAAGAGCGCTGATACACACTGTTCAGCTGTCTTTCATTGGAAAACAGTTTGAATCAGAACATAACTGAGTCCATTTCTGGTAACTTGCAATAAGATGCTATGCTAAATTGTACAGAATTGTTAGAAGAAATGCCTCCTGGGAGGATGTTTACAAAATGTGCTTTATATGAAAAGAGATGCTCACAGTTTCTCTGACAACCAGAGTCCATCTGCTGCTTTCAGATTCAAGGCTGAACTACGATATGAACCATGTTACTCTGTCTGGATCTGCACAATGAACCTATAAGAGGGACTTTAGTGACTTTGTGAGATATTTGCCTTGACCATGTCTGCAATTTAAATTCACAGCAAAACAAGAGTAAAAAATGACAACAACAAAAAATACATATATTTTTCATATATCAGAAATATATTGTTATTTAAAACAGCGATCAAAGACAAGAAGGATGGTTACAGCATGCATTTATTTCAGCACAGGTGCTGTTAAGGACTTTAATGGATGGGGGACAAAAGGATGTTTGAAGAAGTGGTGCTGGTTTGGGGGAACCCAACATTCCTGAGGGGGGAGAGATGATATTCAGGGTGGAGAACATGAGTTTGGCCTTGAGGGGATTTTTTTTTGGTCTGTTTTTTTTATGGTTTTGTTAAAACACGGCCAAAGGACCAGGATGTTGAAGTGAACCGTAAAACTTCATCATCCATCATTTGAAGGAAATATCTGTCATTTGATGCCTGGTCAGAAGCGTGCAGTGGCTTTATCAGAGCTTTTTTTTTGCTGAAAGAATTTGAGAGAGGTCTGAAAACAATACTGATAAAAAGTGGCAGCAAGGAACCAAAACAGTAAAGTTCAGTGAGAAAAAAACAAAACAAAACATGAGCTAAAAGCTGTTTTTTTCAGTAATGAGGAGAACTGGTTATATTTCTATGTTATATCATCACTTTGAATGACACTTTGTCACTTTAAAGTCATTTGTTCTGTTGTAATATAAAGTTTTTGATTATTGCAGCTTTAAGAAAAATAAAGATAAAAAATACAACAAACTTTATTCGTAGATTGCCAAATACAAAGAAAAAAAACATTCTTTTTGAAATTTGGATCTGAACTTAAAACTGAGGGATCATTCCATGCAAAGTGTCTGTTGCTGGGATTTTAATTTGTAGAGCAGGGACTTAGTGTGTTTGTGGAACAGAGTTTGTGTGCATGTGTGTGTGTGTGCGTGTGTGTGTGTGTGTGTGTGGACGCTTAGCTCAACATGCTCACTTTGAGCACAACTCTCAAATCAAAAACATATTTATTTTACTACTGTGTACTGGGCACACAAAAGAGAGCGGGACAGAGAGCACAAAGCGCACACACGCACACACACACACGCAGACACACACACACACAACACAGTGTTGTCGGTTAGATCACAGAATCCACCAGTGGTCTTGCTTGTTTTGGCCTCTGTGTCTCTTTCGTTGTTATCCCTCTCTCCATCCCTTCACTTTGTTATCCATCTCTCGTTCCATCCCCTCTTCTTACCCAACGTCTGGCTGTCTTTACACATGATCAAAGGTTGAACCCCTCCTTGTGAACACACATGTACACACAAGTACATGCTAAAACACTTGCCTGGAAAATGGTCTCTGGGCTAATTTTCTTTGCTTTCCAGACATTCACGCATCAAATATTTGAAATCAAATCAACGTACACACACAACATTTAAAAGCCGAGGTGAGTTCTGAGATGTGGTGGATGGGTTCGGTCCAGATCAATATCTTGTTTTTAATAAGCAGACAGTGTACGATTCCCACAAATCCTTTGTCTCTTACTATTTTTTTTCCTTTTATTCTTCCTAACTTTTTCCTCTCGTGTGCTTAAACCAACTCCTGGCTCGCTCTGTAAAAACAAAACCTTTTGGATGATCAAATCCTCACCATCTGTTCTGCAATCCCTTCAGACCTCGCCATCTCTTACCATCCCTGCTGCACGGTGTATCACTTTTAAAAACTTGTTTATTAGCCAGGCTCAAAGCATCTGTATTCATTTTTATATAGATTGCACAATATCTTGAGGTAGCATCAATGCTAACAGATAACCTGGCTTTACCGAGGCCCATATGAGCAAGAATGAAGTTAATTTATGGCTCACATTAGTGGTGCAACAGTGTAATTTATAATAAAAAGGTTTCAGCCCCTGGAAGACCAAGAGTGGAAGTCAGGCTGAAAAAAAAACACCAGCAAGGTTGAAAGGCTAAAATCTGAGATATTTGAACACACGGACAACAATGAAATATAATCCAACAAATTCCTCTGCCGTCTTCTATTCGCAGAGGACTGCATGCTTCACTTTTTCTTATGAGGATTTTTTTGAAAGCATGGATCATATGTGTGTGCAAAACTGGTTAGAGGAACATGGATTCATCACCCAACTCCACAGTTTCTCTCAGTTCTTCTAAGCTTAAGAGTCTTTTTCAGGTAATTGTTTTGGTGATCAGCCTTTGAGTTTTCTGTCTCTGCTTTTAATTTTGCAGCAAACAGGCAGCTCTTTTTTAGTGAGAAAGCTTTTTAACCGTAACCTGATACGCCAGGTGTTTTGTTTTAGGGAAAAAAGACAGAAAGTCATCCAGTTAACCTGTTTAGAGAAAAAGGCCTAGCAGTTTAAAAAAAAGAAACTTGGCAGATGATTGGATGAACCACCTGTCAGTCATTGTCTATTGGAGTCTAACTGCAACCAAATATGTCACATGAACTGAGGGAGAGAAACAGCTGTTTTTACTGCAAATGTGTGAATAGAATTTTAAAACATTTATCAGAAAATAAAGAAAGAATATATAATTACAGATGTTTAACGTTCAAGGAAATTTACCACAAATATAACTTTTAACTTTCTTTGTCTTTAAATTATTACAAATATCTCTTTTTCCTCTTTTAGTTTCCCTGAAATCAAAATCAGTTTAAGCATTAAAAGCCTATTAAGTTTCCACATATGAGCTGGTGTATTTTGCACCACTCTTATACGGTGATGTGTGGCAGCTACGGTCCAGAATTCATTGTGAGGTTTTTGGAGACTGCAGAGTTGTCTTTTCTCCTTACCGAGATGAATACTGCACTTCCTCCCCAGTTTAAATAAACCAACCACTTTCTAATCGGACATTGCAATCGCAGCATTGAGGCAGGCAGGTATGTGCACGGTCAGCACTGAGTCTGAGAACACACAGGCTCACCGTCTGCTCTGACAGAAACTGTATGCGTTCACTGTATAATCATCGCACACGCTGCAATAAAGTGAAACCACGCAAAGCATAATGTGCAGCGTTCACAAGCAAAGAGGAAACACGTGATCACACATATATGCATATAAACAAAGAATAAAAACCCAAATCAACTAAACACACATGCACTTTCTATCACATTGAAGGACACTGTATTGATTTACATGAATTCCCTCAGTATCACTCTAATCTCATCCTAATTATTCTATTCCAAACATCAACCGGTGTAGTTTTTGTTTGTGTGTTTTGCAGCTTTTTATTCGAAACTACTTGCTGTGAAGCCGACCCGCAGCTGAAACAGAAATACACTCTGCTTGAATCCCTTCCCAGGTCTTACAACTGAGGAAATAATTGAGCCAAAAATTCTAACTTAATACAGTAAATTATACTGTGATCTTGATAAGCGATCATAAGTTCCAGGCTTTTACTGCAGTTTAATAAAGCTCCTTTGTCTCCGAAATGTGTGTGTGTGTGAGGAATCTTACACTCAGCAGCGGTGATACCATCTGAAGTTGGCAGGGCCTTATCCAAGCTCGCCCTCCATGTGTGGGTTTGAGTGTATCATTGCCATGCAAGTGTATTTTTTAATGCTTTTTTTTGTCTATTTTTATATGAGTGAATGTGTGTATTTTAGTCTGAGAGTGTGCAAATGCATTTGTTTGAGGGCTCATGTGTATGGGGGTTATTGTGCATTTTTTTGGGGTCTTTTCTGGGTGTGTGTGTGTGTTTTGTATGTGCACGTGAAGTGTGTATGGTTATGTTGGCAGGTTGTGTGTTGTGCTAGTCTGGCCACAGTGGTTTTACGATGTATATCAGCCAGCTGCTTGGTCCAGCTTCCAAAAGATCAGAAATAGAGTTGTTATTTTAGCAGAATGGTAACTGTGGGATGCACTTTCACACACGTACGTCCACACAGCTTTAAAGTATATGTAGTTTAGTTTATTGTGCACACTCAAACAGACAAGCAAACACACTGCAAGTTGCTTCTGTTCTCCGACTCTCTTCTTCTCTCGATGCATTCCTCAATCTGCATTGACCTTTTGGCTGGGAGGTCAGTTTACATCTCAGGGGATTCTCTCTACCAGCCAAGTTTTCCTTGAGTTGTTGACTTTGCAACAGTAATTGGTATGAGTTGAACTTCACGGAGGCATTTCGTGGAATAGTATTCATCACAGATATTTCTGACTTGGAGGCTTGGGAGATTTCGCTACCCAATATTTTGGCTTTATTCACCGCCTCGGGCTGCTCAAAGCAGGAATGCACATGCATACATGAGTGCACGCAATTATATTTCCAAAAAGTTTAGCGTTATCTATGTGGAATGTGTTATAAGTGTTATTAAGTAAGTACCAGTGTTCGAATCCAAAGATAAAAGTCAGTCATAAAATAACCTTTTTTTTGCATTCATTCCTGCAGAAAGAAAAAGAATAGATAACACATTTTTTATCCAAAAACAGCAATACTTTGTGTGCAGAAAGAGACACACACGGACACCAACACACACTGAGCTGCAAGTCATGTCTCAATCAATGTAAGTTGATCCCAGTCATCTGGTTTTGGTTTAGACGGAGCCCATTTCAGGACTGATTTGATCTAAGTTCACCGTGTGGTGTGTGTTTCTGGTCTTCTCAAGGCCTCCATGACTCACACTGCTTTCTAGCTGTACATTACACACACAAACTCACATACTTGCTCCAGTAGTTAGAGAAAAAGAGATATTTCCTGCGCACTCCTGTCATTTGACCCTGTGTCCCAATATGTTAATCATTTCCTGCTGTATAATCCAATGAAACGGTTAAATTCACTGACTTATTAGATTACTCAGGCGGCTATGATGGGGAAGCAACAGCAGAGCTGGATCTGCAGTCGATTCAGTTGAAGAGTGCTTCCACTGCAAGCTGTTACCCTCATGTTAATTTCAGTTAAAAAATAAATGTAGTTTCTTTCCTCAAACTTTAAACCTACTGAGGAAGTTTTCTAAAAATCTTATCTCCCTAGCTTCTAGAGTTTACAAAAGTTTAACTTTGCACCTTTGTAGCTTTAGAGTCTAAATACTCTTATTTAGCCACTCAAGAAATGAAATTAGATAAGAAACCTGTAGTACCATTCACAATTCAACATGATTGATGTAAGATAATATTTTTTTCATGCTAAGCTCTGTGAGGCCACGTTGTTTATAGCTAAAAGCTATATCAGCATGCTAACATACTGATGTTTAGCGGTTGTAATTCCAACTCGGTTCAGCATCCTTGGTTTAGCTAACTTTGTAAGCTAGCTTGGTAAGCTAACATTTGCGTAATTGTACATTATATTGCACTCTATATTGCTCTATATATTGGCTGTATTTGGTAATAAATCATAAAAAGCAGTGAAAAAATAAAAATTTTACCTGATTGTGGCGCCAGGAATAGGTAAGGGATAAACAAAGTTAATACAGTTACTTGATATGCAGACATAAATGTACTAAATTCATGACTGTACCGCCAAGTGTTGTTGAAATATTTAACACAAAACTAAATGTTCTGACCTCATGATGGAACCGGATGAAAATGCAGGGGATCACCAGAGTTGAGTTTGGCTGTGGCTCATAAGATAGAAGCATGTTGTCCACTTATCAGCAAGTTGATTGCTCTATCTCCTCCTCCTCCACTCTGCAGGTCGAAGTGTCCTTGGGCGAGATACTGAACCCTAAATTGCTCCTGATGGCGGCTCCGTCATTGTGTGTGTGTGTGTCTGTTTCTGATAAGCATGTCGAAACTGTATCAATGCCTCTGCCATTAGTGTGTGTGAATTAAGTGAATTTTATACTGTTCTGTAAAGTGTAACAATTTACATTTACCATTCAAAGTCAATAGGATTCATCATCTGGGAATCGTGAATACCTGTTTCATATCTATCCAATAATTGTTAAGATTTAAATAAATGAGCAAATGCATATGCATATAGGATTCAGATAGGATGAATATGAAATAAGACTTGGCAATGTCATGCAGTGAAACCATGAAAATAACAAATGGAGCACTATGAGCATAATGAAAATGTATTGATGAAAATTCTTCGCAGCAGCTGCTTTGCAACAAAATTAGATAATTTTTTTATGAAAGTTAAAAATGTTTGGCTATTTACAGCACACAGCCACTGTAAGTCAACCACTCTATGGGCTTTATCAATACCTGACCACTAGATAAAAATGTTCAAGAACTTTTTGGTTGTTTTTTATTATGCTGTATTAATAATATCTTAAAATAATATTGATATTTATATTATAATTGAAATAATAATATCTTACAAGCCAAACATGTATCTTTTTCAGGAGTGAGCAGAAAAAAATGAATCTCGTGCTGAAGAAGACCGCTGACATCCATGTCTATTCTCGTCTCACTTAAACTTCGACCTCCACAGTGCCTTCACTTGACCTCAGGGCAACCCCAAATGTCTTCTTCCTGTCCACTCGGACTAAACAGCAACTTTGGCTCTATTCCTGATGATGCCAGACGGTGAGGGCAGGAAAAACGAAATGATCTTCATAACATTAGATGACAAAAGCGTCAGCTGCTGTGTTAGCTCTCCTAGCATGAAAGCCATAATTCATTCAATATGAACAGACTCAGTAAAGTATTAACAGTGACTCAGCTATACTGGACAGAGAATGATCCCACCTCTTGTTTTCTCTGCGGGACATTCTCCACTTTCACTTCCTTTTCCTTTCCTCCCTGAGTTATAGTGTTTCCCTTCAGCTTCTCTCCAGCTGCAGTTAAACAGCTCAACAACATCATTTACTCCTGGATCTCATTGGCTAGTTCTGCCTCTTTTTTTTTTTTTGAACCAGGTGGTAAAGGCTCCATCAGTCCTCTGAGGGCTTAAAAAAAAGTGGAAGTGAACATAAAACAGAAAAGGGACATTTAACCAGGGTAGAGGAATAGAAAAAATTGAGAGGCACACTCATGATGGGCGAAACAGAAATAGAGAAAATGGGTGTTCGCTGTCTGGCTCCATTGTCCGTAATGAGATCCTGTCAGCTCTTTGTTAGTCTTCCTGCACCTGGCTGGAGGATTGGATGGGGGCCTGAGAGGCAGATGCTGAATGAGCTCTTGTCTTTGTGTCACATTGTGTCTCTGTGTTAGATAAGGTCCTTGAATCCTGTTGAACCTGTTTACAGTTTTGAAACCTGTGGCATGAGATCATAACTGAAGGGGGGTCAAAATAACACACCTGTGCTGGACCATATAGATTTCTAAGGTCTATATGCTTGAGAGTCAGACCTCTGCCTTGACTGTAAGCTGTGCTGTGCTTGCAGGTGCTAACTGTGTGGAAAAACTGGATCTTTGCTAACATGAAACTCATACGTTTTTTAAGTCTGTCCATCCCCTGTAGGTAAAAGAAAATGCTAACGTAGCTATGAGAGTGTGTTATTTTAAGCCAGAATTCAAACTCTGCAGAGTACTTGCAAAATCCCTCTTCTTAACTTGACCTCACTAGAATAAAATTACAAGGAAGTGCAAACACATGTTCTGTATGCACATACTGAGAGTAAATCCAGCAGTCGATGTATCCCGACAGGATATGAGACACAGACGCACGGCCTGCATGCACGGATGCACACTGAAGCACAAGGCAAATTGCAACCCTATTCCACGCAGGATATGAAACCAACTGATACAACTAACTACGCAGATAAGGTGGTATTGCCCCGCTGGCTGGGGAAAAAGCATAAAAACAGACTGCGGCTTCGATAAAAAAAATGCAACATCGTAAAATTGTCGTCTTTGGCATTTAGCATGCAGAGAAAATATCAGAGCTTTTGCAGCTATAATTTAGACAAATGGTGTTTTCTTGCTGAATAGTGTACATAGAAAAAGATTAGTTGTTTTTTGCTGAAAACAGATGCCAGTGGTTGCCAGAAAGTTGAGGCTGATAAGAATACAATTTTACGATTTTTTTTACAATTTTTACCAATAAAAAAATAGAGTCAGAAAGGCTAAAAAGCTGTAGAGCTGCAAAGACCATGGGGGGGCTCCTCCTACACGTGACCAATCAGAAACCTTGTCTGTGCCTCCGACATTGCCGGGGCCGCCACTGGCAAAGACAACTGATAACTCTCTGCCTCTTTTACTATGACTGTGCCTTTTACATTGCATTATGTCACCTGATGTGTTTAAGTGAAAAATATGGATTTGTGGAGCTTTGATAAAATGTAATGGCAACATATTGTACACATCTCCCATAAATATTCCTATATTTATTAAAAATACCCTCCAAATCATCCTAAAATCAGATCTTCTAACTAGATAAGATGCAGCAACTTTTCCGTGCATCTGTACATAAACAAACAAAGGGGGCCTCCTGACATTATCATTTATCTCAAGTGTTATAATGGAAGGAAATCTATTAATTTACCTGTTTTATTTCAGTTCTGAAAGGTGGAAATGATAGAAGGATCATTCACAAATCACCATTTTCTATTTTCTTGCT
>JAPZDY010000007.1:5678990-5694441 GCA_029783645.1 Ctenochaetus hawaiiensis | reverse complement strand
CGCGACCGCCGCGCGGAGGACTGAGCCTCGCGTACATGGGCCGCGCACGCTAACCACTGAGCTAAACGGCGGCCCGACTTTCAATGTTTATATCTGTCTGTGTCCCTCCATCTTTCTCTCTTCATCCTTCCACTGTTTTTCTGAACTTTTTCAAGGCGACCAGGCTCTGCAGTTTCTCTTTGGCTGAATTATGGTCATATAGGGAGACATTTGTCAAACTAAAAGGCTCTGTTGAAGTCAGTTCTCTTGCTCCTTAGGTGGATACACAGCATGTTGTTAATCACCTCCGAAAGAAATATTCCCCATATAAACACACTCGTGCACACATGATCCCACAGACAGACAAAACGATCGATACACACTCACGGTTGTGAATCTAAACTGCACACGCACTCACATAAACACAATAGGCTGGTTTGGGTCCAGCTGCACAGAGTGTTTTTTCTGTTCCTGCTGTGCTGCAGAAGTTGTTTACTGGGCCTGTTTGTGTGTGTGTGTTTACGTATGTGTGTGTTTGTGTGAGTGTGTGTGTGTGTGTGTGTTTGAAGGTGGGTGGGTGTGCAGCTGGGTGTACCAAAGCACCGATGGAGGCTGTTGCTAATGACCTCATCCGTGGAGCGAACACCTGTGGGAATGGCCGACCTCAAAAGAGCTGCAGAGGATCATGGGACAGGACCCACCATGCCTCAAAGAGAATCCAGAAACTATGGCATTAACTCGCAGCACTGCCAATTAGTGGGAGCCTCTCAGGGTTTTGCCTTTCGCCGACCAAGTCTGTGTCAAATTGTATTTGAAGAAGCCTAACAGGGTTTGTTTTAGCTTGTTTGGGTGTAAATTGAAAGGGGTTGGTCGAGCAGCACAGCAGAAGCAGGGACACAATGTTTATAGAACCATTTATTTAAGAATGTTTATAGTTTTCAGAGGCAGAGTATTGTTATTTAACCTAATCTAAAACTTATCATTGATCATAATGTTGTCATGAATAAGTTTACTATTGTGTGTTAAAGGAATAGTTGTGCATTTTGAAAAATGTGCTTACCTGCTTATAAGATGAAGTCAGTACTATCTTTATATCTGCACATGAGGTACGGACCTGGAGTTAGGAGTTGTTAGCTTAACTTGGCAAAAAGACTAGAAACAAGGGGAAACAGCTGGCTTGGCCTCTCCAAAGTTCTAAAATTCACCTCCTGTACAACAACTAGATGTAAAAAATTACACTTTGAGCTTTAGCAGAAGTTATGTGTTGCACCTATTTCCTGTTTCCAGTTTTTCTGCCCAGCACTTTTGTGCTCTCTCTCCCGCTTTTTGCTCAGCTGCATCAACCTTCCAGTCATTATTACTAATCTCAACTTATTGCCTCTTTGTCCAGAACATATTTGACACACAGACATGAAGATTGCATGAAACCTATTATGGATGTCTGTGCAAGAAATTCATATATGTCGAAAAAATCAAATTATTTCTTTATGGGCTGATCTATCTCACAAAAAACACTTGAGAATTACCAAGATAACAAGCATGTTGACAATGCAGCAATATCTGAGGGATTTAATAGTGTGCTGGGACACTGGTCAAGCCATATCTTTGAAAATGCACAACATCTGTAACACTTCCATGCTCCAAATCTCAAGCAATTTCCAGCCAGCGTCAGATCAATAAGATGAACTTCGTCCCATTCTCCCTGTTTATCTCAGGCTTTTGAAACCACAGTTAGATAATGACACTGTGTTCAATTTAAATAAAGAAGGACTGTTTTTTGGCTCCTCTTGGCTTTTTTTTTTTGAAAAGGAAAGAGTACTTTGTCCTAGATTTAGCTTATCTTTAGGTACCTCTTTCTAAATCAGGTCCTATAGACGGGACTGTGGTGTCCTTTAAGCAGCTTTACAATCAATTTGTTTAATAAAGAAAAAGATATTCTGCTAGATATGACCCTCTTTGCCTACTCACCCACCATTTGTCTGTCTTACATCCCTCACTCTGTCCTCTCTTGCTGTTCTCTTGCTAATGCTCTCCACCTGAATTCTCTCTTTTATTCAACACCTCATCATTTTTTTTTTTTACTTTCTCTCTTTTTCCATCTCAGTCCATTTCCTCAAAATCTCCTCTCTTCTCAGTTCTTTAGCCTCCATCCTCTGTTTCCTCTCTGATGTGGCAGAGGGAGTGGTAGAGAGGGAGGAGGGCTACTTCTGAAAATTGTGTTGAATAATACATGCCTGTTAGAGCGGAGTCGAGGAGGCTGACATGGATGGAGGAGAGACTATCGAGCTGGATATAGAGTTATGATAGCATTGAATACAGTATGTACAATTTATTATGATGAGATATCAGCGAGGCAGGTTAGTTACAGAGCGGAAATATATAAATTCTATAAATCTATTAGAGTTAGTCATGCAAAAGGGAAAAGTGTAGCAGCACATTTGTGTTTTCAGATGCAGACATATTCCTGAATGTGCACACAGAAACATCCGTCAACCCGTTAACAGCCAGTGCAATGAGGAAAACCTCATTTCATTTTATTCATTTCTGACATATGAAACAGGATGTGTGTGTGCATATATGTGTGTGCATTACTGCAGGTTCAGATCTGACAGATATGACAGGTCGCCCATGCCTTGTAGCCCATTGACCTCATCAGACAGTGCTGATTTATGGGTAGTGGCACTTAGGTCTCACATCTGTCTCTCTGCTTAGGGCGCAGTGATAGTGAGTCATCTCTAACTCGCACACACACACACACACTCACAGAAACTCCTACATGCGCACACACACACACACACACACACACACACACACACACACACACAGCAGCTGGACTGCAGGGTAGCTGACATTTAGCAATGAAAGAAAAAGGCAGCAAGTGTGAGCTGGAAAAAACAACAACAGAGCTGCAGCCATGATGGTATCAAACATGTCAGTGTTGGCCTGCTGCAGGGTGGAGGCACAGCAAGCAGCAGATAAACTTGTATTTACAGTGTGCAAACTGCACTCGCTTGCTAGTCGGCCCTGTCGCTCTGCTGCAATGAATTGTTTACAGTGACAACGGCGGACTATTGTCACTTGAAATTATTTTCTGTGTGAAACAAAGAGTCCTTGACTTCAGACGAAAGGAGACAAAGCTCATTTCTAGCCAGTAGCTGTAGATTTTGCAGAGTGAAAAGACCATTGTTACTGGCAGATTTCATTAGCTGTAGCTAAATGAGGAACGTTAGCCCTAAGCGGTGTTTGAAAATGCTGTTTTCAGCGGTTTCTTGGATTCTTGCTAAAGGGTCTTAAATGGTGCTTGATGGTTTCATCTTGCTAACAGACTGAGGCTTAAGTCACATCCTCACAATTAATGTTCCATTTCTGAGACATATAGTCCTCCATAAACCATTGTTATGTTCCTGTTTAGGCTCCAGCTTTTAGTACAAGTATAGTAAACAAACACTTATATATATCCTTTTGGTTGCTTAGCTTAAAATGCTTAAATATGTTTTATTTTAATGGTTTATGAGGAAAAAGCTTTTGGGATAAGAACTAACTGATGTATTTAGTGCTCTCATGTAGGGTTACCAAAAAGAAAACTTCCCCATTGCGCTCAACTGCTGCCGAAGTAGCCTAAGCTAGTTAGCTGGCTATGCTAACAATCAAACTCATTCAGATAAACTCACTATTTAATCTTAACACTTAAACTTTTGTATTTTTGGTTTGAAAAGGCTAAAAAAAGACACTTTCCTCTAAACTCTAAGTATCTCTTACTACAACCCACAATGTTAGCAGGTGAAATCCAAAGTTTGCTAAGCAGCTAAAACTGTTTAAGGAAGAGGCGCTGTTAAACAGTCTGTGTTGCAATCTGTTTCTACGTGTTTGACTCATGTGTTTCTATAATGTTTTATTTCATTTTTAAATTAAGCGATGAGTTCTTCATTCTCCTCATTTCTCTGGTGCAACAAAACTAGCTGCCAAAAGCAACGGCGCCACTGCAAAGAACATGACAGCAAGAGATTGCATTTGATAAAATGCCTTTGAGTTGTCAACTATGATGTCTTAGCTTGTAGCTGAGACATTATAACCTAACTATGTGGTTTAAAGGCATAGACTGTCGGCGTGGAATAGGTTTTTGCCGTGATGGATGAAGCAGTGACTGTGAAACAAGTCACACAAATGAAATGGGTGCAGTTGCGGCTCCTCAGCGTGGTTCACTGCTTATTCACCGCTAAAGCTGATTAATGGTGCAACTGCAGACGCCTTCTCTCTCTGTCTGTCTGTCAGACCACGTAGCTGACATAAATAGGCTATCTATGGCAAATAACATGGACATCTGCTAAATATTTGATCAGAGACCAGCACAGACTTAATAATTTAGCAACAGGCCTGGAAATAATAGTAGATGGTGGGGCTGGATTTCCCCAAGACATCAAACCAAAATGCTGTACTCCAAGACCCCCTAAAGTCATTGTATCTGTGGTAAAATGTCACATGTCTGTCCAGTGTCTATATCTGACATCATTATATTTGACAGACATGTGTGACCTATACAGTCCACTTTGCACTGGTTAGGATAATTCGTTGCAGCAGCTCTGTGTGGCAGTTTTACAACCTATTGATCTCCTGCAAGACTGCAAAGCAATTGTCAGGGAAATTATATAGTGAGAGGATAAGGCTTCAAGGAAAACAGCCAAAAGTGAAAGAGCCAAATGTGGTCCATAATTTATGTCACCATTTTGTTAAGAGCAAATGTTAAGTTTTCTGGAGTTCATAATATAGACAAGTACCTTGATATTTTAAAAACAAAATGCAACCGTGTTAAACTGTAAACTTTCCCCCATGTTTGGTCTAGAAACATCTTTTTAAATCTTTATAAAAATATTACCAAAAACCAAAAATCTATGTATCACAATCAATTTGTTAATATAAGAAAATGTTTGAAGTGTTAAATGAATGTATAAATAAAAGTTTATTTGTTAAATATTAGCCTCTATTGAATTAAATCCCCCACTGACTTTTTTTTATGAGTTTTAGTTTGATTTTATTTCAGATGATACTGTACTTTTCTGTTGATTATCATTAATAAATCAATAATAAAAATGCATACAAACAGTTGATTATAGAAGTATAAAACAATGACTCACCTATATAAAAAGAGTAAAGGCCTAAGTAACACGGACATTGTGAACATATTGTGTCGATGATCCCTGTGTCACGCTTTAATCAGTGTCAATCACGGGGGTGGACCGGAACATCGACAGCCGGTCAGCTCGGTGTCTGCTGTCCCGTCGAGGCCGATGAGGAAACAAACCGGATGAATAATACACCGGTCACATGTCGTGCAGCGGGCTCCTGAATCATTTAAACCATTTTACATCATCAGCCTCACCCTCCATCCCTCTCCCCTCCCCTCCCCTCCCCACCCCGCCTCGCGCTGGCTCCCGCCGATGCACCGCGCAGCCCGGAGATGCTGCTGCTGATGCTGGTGACCGACTGCAGCATCCGACATGGGCATCCTCTAATCCGGCCGCTGCAGCCACTGTGAGTTATTTTTTTCCACCACTTTTTCTCCTCTCATCCTCTCGTTATCTCCGACTAGATCACCCCCCCACCACCACCACCACCACCGCTCTTCCACCATCAGCGACTCCCCCCGCCTCACTCCTTCCCTCCACCTCCTCCTCCTCCTGCTCTTCCTCCTCACTGTTTTGTTGTCTTCCATTGTGCAGGTTTTTTTCACTGTGTGTGTGTGTTCATGAGCGATGGCGCATAACGCGGCGGAAACTGCACCGTCCTCGTAGAGGTGATGCTTAGTTTGATGGACGGAAAAAGATGTCGGGAGATGCTCCCTCGTGCACCTCACCTTTTAGCGTGAGAAAGAGGAAGGAGGAGAGAGTTTAGGGCGGGTGTCGCTTCTCCCACCGGACCAGAACTGCAGCAGGCTCCGTGTGGAGGGTCGGGAAGAGTGCAGGAAGAGCCAGAGAGGGACGGCTGAGACTCGGCTGAAAGAGGGTGGGACGTTTGATTAAGTGTTTTTGCAGGTGAGAGCATGTGTACTTATTGCTTATAAGGGTTGTTTTTAAAGGTTATTTTAAAAAGGGAGTGGAGAAAAGCAAAGATGCTGTGGTGAAACTTATTTTCTTTGTGCTCCAAAAAGGGACAGGAAGAAGGGAGAGCTTGGCATGCTGTGACAGTGTCGAGGTCTAAGGTTTCTTTGCAGTTGTCAGACCTCATGTTACATTTAATGGTTATGATAAATAATCAGATAAAGCTAAAATGAGCTTTTTTTGGAAGGGAGAAATTTGAATGTGGAGACAGATTGATTTATTACAGCCTTTCTGCTTCGGTGTGATGGAAAACACTCTGCGACATCCATCCATCCATCTATCTATTAATCTATCTATAGCCTCACACAAACGTTAAAGCCACGCACTGTGCTGTTGCATGCATGTGTATGTGTGTCTATGCGAGGACGAGAGCACTCAGACACTGAAAGCCTCAAGCTGTGGAACTGGGCTAATCCCTAATGACATGGCCAGATCTCTCTCGCCCTCCCTTTCTCTCTATCTGCCATAAGGTCTTGTCCCTTTTTTCCCCCCTTCCTTAATTCTTTTTTCTCCACCCTCTTACTCAGTTGTGATGACGTGCTGTCCGTGGTGCTGAAAACAGTCATCAGCAGGTCAGCTTGCTAATATGCTCCAACTTGACGGCCCTGTCAGCGCTCCACAGGTGCCTATTACTTACCGAGAGGAGACAGCAGCACAGAAATAAAGAAAGCTGAGTTAATTCAGATTGCGGTTGTGTTTGCACACATGAGTTGTGGGGTTTTGTCTGAAAATAGCATGGCAAAGTGATTAAATTGTCAACACAGAACTGTTGAAAGCGTGAAATTAGAAAATAAGTGCTACCTTTTCAAGCTCGATAGGCAATTCAGGTAATTGGCTAACAAAGTTGGAACACTTTTTTAATGCTGGGTCAAGTTTATGATTTTAATTTTCATTTGCAAATTTAGGCAAAGCTCCAAAATTCAAATTACAAACATGAAGAAAAGTTTGGGGATGTTTCTGCAGGAACTACTGAGAAAACTCTTCTAATGTGGTTGTGAATGCTGCTTTAATGTGTTGAAAAAATCCACAAACAAAAGATTTTATTGTAACCTCCTACTAATACCATACAGAAAATAAGACAAACAGTATAATATACAGATAAGTGTACTAACTAGAAGGCAAAAGCAAAAAAATGATGTCAAACAGAAAGAAACAAAACATGATGTTGATGAGGAGGAGAGTTAAAAAACAGAAGATTATATAACTGACCATTTGAGCAACTTTCTGCATATACCTCAACCTCACTCACACTCACTGTCTCTCACTCTCACACTCACACTCACACAGACACACACACACATGCACCGACAGAGACACAACACACACACACACACACAGCCCTCAAGACATGCAGGTCTCACATTAGAGAACTCAGGGTCACATGTCGGGCCTCACCAGTGGAATAGCTGGAGGTGCAGTGACTGCGCCTCTTTTTTTGTGTTAGTTCATTTTGGCCGCATATATTCACTTTGAATAGGTGTTATTTTTTTTAGTTTCTGAACTTAAGTTTCTGAAATGAAAAAAAAAAACTGCAAAAGGATGCAATATTTGTGGCTGTTATCATTACTATTTGGGCGTTTTCTGCTTGTATTTGGTGGAGATGGAGAGACAGATGACAGGAAGTGAAGGAGAAAGGTGCAGCAGAGGACCTCGGCTGGATTTGAACCAGGAAACAGTCAGGGTGTTTTAACACCACAACTCTGGATGTTTCCTGAAATAATACAATCTTGAGTATTTAGGTTTTTTAACAATTCTCAACACAGACTACAGTAAAATTAGCGAGTGTGTAAAATGAGTAAAAGTTTCCTAACCACAATGTCCCCCGTTAGCCCAGCTAATGATTTGGTAACTAACACTTTTATATAAAGTGCCTGTTTTTTTAAGGAATAAAAACCTTTTGTGAACTAATATGGATTTACTTCAATTACTCAGTGTTACAATTCACTCTCAGAGTTTGCTTATGTAACTTGTGCCGAGTGATGGCTGCTTTGGCTACAAGTTGATACAACCACAGAGTACAGCCAGTGTTTTTTATTCAACCAATTATTGAGGAAATTTCTGTCTTTTTGGCATCTAAATAATCCATTGTTCATCATCATCAAGTCTCCAATGTGCCTGTTCACTGCCTGGTGCTGAGCAGGTCATGTATAGTGGCTTCTTAGTGCTTTTTCGCAGAATGGCTTCCTGTTGCAGCCTGAAAATGATGATACAAGAGTGTTGAAAGTGAACCAAAAACAAGTTGTGTGTGTTGTGACCAGTCAGCTGAACCATGAGCTGAAACTCACCATAATACTTCATACGGCTAAAGGGAAGCCTCAGATTGAGGTTATAATCCTAAAATCATCACTACAAAAAACCCCTTTCATATTGTTTCAAATTGTCATTTGTCAATATAGAGAAATATCAATCATAGCTGCTTTAAGGTAAGCTAGTGAATAGAAATCTCAAAATTCATAGTAACCGTGTACTGATGGGTTTATGAAAAGCTACTTCTCTCTTATTCATTTTTATCAGAGATAATGGATGCTGAGTGAATCCTCTGTGTCTGTGTCTGTGTGTTTGTGTGTGTGTGTTAATGCATGACAAACACTAAAGACGATCAATTTATCCGAAAAATAGTGATGTTTATGTGTCTATTTGGAGGGATTACACACAAAATGTTTCTTTATGGCAGATAAGTATTTAAAAGATGGCGATTTTATTATGAAGCTCTCAGTGTGTAATATAAACCTGACTCATAAGGTAAAAACACACACACACACAAAAAGCCACAACCCTTCATATTTATGAATGGCCTCCATCGCCCTTTTTACCATCAGATGCTGCTCAGCGCTGACGTCAGTAAACCTGCCTGCGCATAAAGGCTAATATAATCAGAACCTCACACAGACACTCACACACACACACACATGCATTGTCTCTTTGTCTCTAGCAGCAGCAGCACCCTCACACACACACACACACACACACACAGAACCCTCTGGTTATTGGCTCAACAGGCTCTAAAGGAGAGAAAAGAGGAGAGACAAAGAGAAGAGACAGATAGAAAGAGACTGGAGGGCTGGTGTGTGAAGGTGGGCGGCCTCGATCAGTATCTTAACAATGTAATCTGATCTCTATTATAAATTATGACTGTGAGTTTTCTTTCCTACAGGATTAGTTTTATAAGATATGCATCTCTTTTATGCTTTTTACCTTCATCTCCAGTCAGAACAAGACGCATCAATCCTCACTTTGCATTAATAGTTAAAGACTTACAAAGGAAAAAGCTTGTAGTTTTTAAAATGTCATTTCCAAGCCACAAGGCATCTTTATATAAAGCAAATTAAAATAATGTTTCAGTCAATAATGGCCATTATAAATAGTATAAACACTAGGAAGGTTGCATTTACCCACATTGCACTGAATTTAACCACATTTTCTTTGACATTTAAGTTTTATAATTAAAAAGTAATTGAGTGTGAGAACTTCAACTTTTGTTGTTGTTTTATTTGTGCTGTGAAAATATTCATGTTAAATTGTCTGTGGATGATTATGAAACTACCAAACTCTGATGATAAAAAATACCAAAAAATGTGAACTTTACTGTCCTTTTGCTAGTAAACACTTTGCTTACTGTTTGTACTTATTTTCTCACTCAAACGACACACCTGTTGATTGACTGGCTGTGTGTATGTGTGTATGTGTGTCACTTGCTGCATCATCAAGGGATATGAAAGGCTGTTTATTCGTGATGTGATGTCATGGCGGTTTGCATCTAATGCATGCGAGTTGAATCATCCATCTAAATGTTCCATCTCACATTCTATTAAGCAATTTTCTCATTGTTATTGATGAGGTGCCTGTCACCGGTGCGTCATTTTATTGCCCAGGCTGGGCTGCATTTGTCACACATTAATGGGAAACGAGAGAAATGCTCACCAACGACTGCTGGATTGGATTTAAATTGGATTGAAAAAAAACTTGTTGGTGGACAAACATTGGAGTTCATGCAGTTTTATCCGTTTAGTTGCCATGGTAAAGAAGTCCAAGGACAACCTCTGAGAGGAGTCAGGGAGAAGGAGAAACAGAAATAAAGCCAGTCGGAAAGTGGAGGGTGGAGGATACACTTGAGAGTGTGGAAAGGGTAACAGGTGGAGCTGGAATCGATGAAATAAAAAGGACCGTCAACTGTCTGCGGACTCTTTGAACGGAGTGTGTGTAGTGCAGACAGCAGGCACTGCACTCATTTGCTGGCGAGCCGTATAAGCTGACAAACAAGCCGCTGCACTGTAGGACAAAGATATGGAGGATAGAGACGAAGAAACCAGAGAGGATATGCAGAGGTTAGAGAGAGAGAGAGTGATGGAGAGAGAAAGATAATGTATGTGGCTGTAATGGTCCATGCCAAATGCATTTCTACTTGTGTCAGTGCAAACCCAAGATGGATAGATAGGATGGATGACTGTCTCTATTATAAAGAAGCAGGAAAATATGTGTTTTTATGCAGGGATATGTGATAGAAAGCCCTCTCAGATACCGCCCCGCGGTGGAGATTGCGGATTAGCAAATCGGATCGATGGAGACAATACTGTGGGTGGAAAATGTCTTTTGGCAACCACTGGCAATATTTCCTTCTCCATTATCTCTGAGCGTTCACCAATATTTCATGGTGTTGGAGGTTCCTTGCCAGAGAATTAGTCAGCAGAATAGGCCTGAAGTCTGCAACTAGATTCAATTAGTCGGAGTTGAAGCCAAATTTTAAATGTCTTTAGTTGAGGTTTGTACTCTATTCTTTGGTCGTCAGCTGGGTTTCAGTCCCTGAATGTGTGAAATGACCCTGTTGTGTTTCAGAGCTTCAGGCCACACAGACAGAGATGTCATCGATATGGCTGGTTAGCCAGGGAGCCAGAGGGAGTGACATTTGTTGTTTTTATTTATCTTGCAGTATGGAGCCAGACCAAGAGTGCTTTAAGCTTCGGGCTCCCACAGTGTGTTGCATTAAGGCAAGATAGATGGGGGAAGAGGCAGGACAAATTGGGAATGAACCGGGCTGGCTGACAGGTCGTTCATGCAGAGCAGTTTGTCTGCAGTCTGGCATCGCGTCGCGTTTACACCTTGGAAACTTTTGACAAATAGGGAAAATACACCCGAAAATAGACCTAAAACTGCAATATTTCTTCTCTTCGTTTGCTCTTAGAACTATGCAACAATCCTGAGTGCGAATAAAGAGTATTGAGCCTAGTTGTTTAGTTAGTCAGTAAACAAGTAAACTGGTCAGAAAGCCAGCTGAGTGAAGCAGAGGGGCGGCCATGTTTGTGTTTGTGTTTGTCTATAATCAGTTCCAATAGTGTCGATCAACACATTACACTAATAGTCTGGAATGAGAGCATTGTGGGTAACATGCAGTCGGTCATTTATTTGTTTTTATTGAATGCAGACTTTGCACCCATTTTTTACTTCATATTAAAAAAATCAGACTAGTATCATCTGCCGGCACACTGATTATGTGCACTGTGTCGTCTCTCCCTTTGAACATATTCCACGTTCCAAGGTCACTTATTCTGCCAGGATTTTTCTCAGTTTTTTCTCGTGTTCTGTTTAAAGTCATTTGAATAAGTGAAGCGAAACTCTCACAATTACTTGAATAATAAAAAATCATGGCAGGTGATTCTTATCCAAGAGTTTTAATGGTTTATGTTGCACAGTATAACACGGTTAAAAACTTCAATCCAAATTTTCAGACTTTTCTATTCCCACATTTTAGCTCCTTGTTGTTCCCTAGATTTCTTTTTTTCACACCTTTATGCAACACAACCTTACAGCCCTATTGCACTACTTAAATATGCTTAAGTCAGTTCTTTCAACTTCAAAGACATCAGCATATATAAACCATATATAAATATATGCTTAACTGGCTGACACATAAGTGAGTCACACATGAAGGTTATGTAAAGTGATCATTTCCTGCTTTAATTGCACCTTACAGAGCTGCTGGTTGAACAACTTTGCGATTAACTCTTTAACGGATGATTGCATCTTTGCCGCCACTGGCCAAATCAGTTAACAAAGTGGAGCTACATTTGTTCCATTGCTCCACCTGCATGGAATAAACTGTGGAAAAGCAGAAAAAAAGGGTGATGTATGTGTGAATCAGACCATAATGGCTGGATCAGGACCAACGAAGGCAACTGGGGATTAAATCTCAAAGGATCCATAACACATCGGGACTCGAGTGTGTTTAATTTACTGCTTGCTATGATCGCATTAGCACAAATTTTTAAAGTTCCACTTCCAATAACATTCACAAAAAGAAGTTAAATACTGATTTTGGATCCCTGAATAAGACTATTTATCCTCTCTCTGTAAAGCCCCTATCTGTCAATAAACCAATCAATCACAGCTCTCCAGAGTAACTTAGTGTGTGCATGTTTGTAATCAATTTCTGTAAACTCTGTTTTCTTTTCCTTTGCACATAAAGAGGCCATTGTGAGCCTATGGCTGCACACCCGAGACCCTCTGCTGGTGGTTTAGACCATATAGAGTAAATACGAAGTCAAACATCAGTAAATCAGACAAAGAATCCAACAGCTGATTACTGAACCGGTCGGAGAGCTTGCTCAGTGAAACTGATGGGAACGTCACAGCTCTTTTTTAAAAAAAAAAAAAAAACAGTCCCTGAACAGTTCAAACTGACAGGGGATAGGTGAAGTGTGACTGATGAGTCAGGCAACGAAATCAACCAGACAGGCGGCAATTTCTCTTTTGTGTCCAATGAGGAATCAGAATCATTAGGCCTGTCAAATCGGGAAACAGTGGCCAGTCAGCTGAGGGACTGAATCAGCCAGACAGTCGCCAAAGTCAGCCAAGCGGAGAAAAATGACTCTGGGACTCTCAACATCATATCCAGCCTATTACTGCTGTGAAACTCTGCAAATGGATCCAGTGTTTTAATTGAAGGCTTTTTTTGTGTTTTAAATATGCTGCAAAGGCAGAAATGACAAAAGTTGATGAGTTTCTTTAACGTCACAATACTGGCAGGTCTCTAACCTGATTGAATATAATATGAGAAATAACAGCAACCAAAACTGGAAGCAGTGATGATTAAAAAGGCATATATATACTATTAGTTGTATTAAATAATAGCCATAAACTATTGTGCTCAAGATATTAGATTGCAGACTGCCTGGCACTTTCAGCACTGCTGTGTAAGTCTCCATAAAAGCTGGCTGCATAAATATGAACACTGAGACTCACTGCAATAGAGATTTGCACACAAACATGAATAATGCACATTTATTTTTTCTTTTCCAAATCAATCTATTTCATCATCCATCTATTTATGCATGTTTCTATCTGTCTAAGATACAGCGATGGTGAGACTGAAAGAAAAAGCAGAAAAGAACCTTGTAAAATAAAAAATTCCCTGACTCAGATATTCCACTGATGATGATGAGGTAGCTGCCTCCTGTTCTGTCTGCAGACCATCAGAAGGAGGGATGGGATGGCAGGCGGGGGGGCCTTGCCAGGTCTGGTTTATGCAGGGGGTCGGGGCCTCACAACACAGGCCAGTTGCCAGGTTGGCTGTGAGTGAATCTTAGGGGCTTTCAGCCTTATTAAGCCAATGCGGCTCTTACTGTTAAGGCAATGAGAGCTCAATCAGGTCATTCATCCAGTAATTCAGACGCAGGCAGGGGCGGACACAGAGACGGGCTTAGTCATGGCTGATTAGACACGAGGATGGATGCTCTGACAGCTCACTTATCTGGAGAGGAAACACTGCGCTAACGTGAAGATGCTAGAGGTGGTGGTGGTGGTGGTGGTTATGATTATAATGACAAGGGATTTTAACTATTGATCTTTAAATGGCAGCACACCCCAGCAGAGCAAATAATAGGTGTTTGTTTATTGCAATGATATTGACGAAAGATGCTGTTTGGAATTCTGTTACACTGTTTGTCGGTGTGAAGCTGCTTTGCTGTGAACACAACAGCAGTGTGCCGCTCACACACTGGGAGATGACAGTAATTTTTCAGATCTCTCCCTTACAGCTTAACTTTATTTTGTCATTTGTTTTTTCTCTCTCCGTGCCTTTTTGATTAAATATGTGCTCAAAATTTTTATTTCTCCTCATACAAAATGGCAAGAGCAGTATGACTAATTTAAATAAATACATAAAATATATTGCCTGAGCCACCAGTATAATAAAAAATTCAGTTTGCTCGTCCCTGCTGGCGTTTTTAGTTTGTGCTTAGTACGAAGGCTCAGATGAGTGTGTTTCTGTCTTGCTCTTAAAATCAGGGGGTTGTGCATCATTCAGATGCTTTGGAGAACAAAAGCCTGCTCCTGCATATGTTGTGTGCAATGTTATTAATTTCTAGTGCTGAAATAATCGCCTGATTTCATTTTGAGAGCATAGTGGCGTCACTGATCAATGCGCTTCCATTTCTGGCACTGAAAGTGGTCTGCTGCTATACGAAAAGGTCAAGCTAAAACGAATAGGTTGACATTTTGGGAAATGTGCTGCTTTTTTTCCCCCTAAGAGTAAGATGAGAAGATGGATAACATGTTAGGTTAACTCCATTTTTTGTATGATGACAATAAAAGCATTCTAATTCTAATTCTAATTCTAATTCTAATTCTATTTTTTCTATGAAGCTGGAGCCAGAAGATGATTAGCTTAGGTTAGCTCTTAGCTCTTTAGCTTGGCTCTTCCACCTGGTAAAACTTGACTATATCTCAGCTGTCAGTTAATAACTTAACCAAGTCTGACTATCATTCCTCACAGTATAGTCAAGGACTTTGGACAGAGCCAAGCTAGCTGTTTCCCCTTGCTTCCACTCTTTATGCAAAGCTAAACTAGCTGTTAGCTGCCTCCTGGCTCTAATCCAACTCTTGGCAAGAGAGCACAGCAAATTTTTCAGAGTTCAAGGTTTAATTAAAAGGCTGCTCCAGCAACAGCAGTGTTACTGTAAGAGAACACAAGCTACACAACTCTCATAGTACTGTTAGAAATTAAAATATGTTAAAGCCTGTTTTGGATTATTATCATCTTCATTACCTTAAATACACAGTGACAAAATGTCATGGTATCCATTCAGAAACTGTACTTCTTGTCTTAACTTTTTTCGTTGTCCTTGGCCTGACTGACCTCTCCTAAAATAATATGAGCCAGTTTACAGCCTTTTTTACTTGTTCTCAAGTCAGGATTTAAAACCTGAAATGGGTAAGCCTTGGATTAACCTTGGATAAAGACATTTTAAAAAATTCTTTATCCTGCTGTTGTTTATATTTACACTTAAACACATTTGATCTATTTGGTGTTTAGACTATTTATTCTTATTTAGATATTTAATATTGTTTCATTTTCATTCAAATTATATTAATTTTATTGTAAA
>JAPZDY010000007.1:5640733-5678612 GCA_029783645.1 Ctenochaetus hawaiiensis | reverse complement strand
CGTAAAAAAAATAGATGTCTTGTTTTAGAAAGGTTCTACATGAAATAGCCTTATGATTAAAGAACAGATGATAACTGCAATGCTGCTAATAGATGTTTACATCTAAATGTTACTGGTACTCTGCCCGCTTTGTCACATAATCCTCAGTTTCTACAAAGGTTAAAAGCTCTTGGACTGACCTTTATTCTGGTCAGAAGTGTAGGTAAACTGAAGTCACTTAAAAGCATAAAGCAGATGGAGCAGCTGCTGCCACGGGGCTTTGTTCAGATCAGTTTTGTTGATATTCGTCTGTTTAAATAGGTCCAACTCAACATAAGGCAGGTGGTCAGTGTCAGTGAGACAAGTCAAATAATATTAAAGAGTACTAATGCAATTTGCATAATTCATTTAGGATATGGAATTACTAAAGGATGTGTGAGTGTGTGTGTGTGTGTGTGTGTGTGTGTGTAGTGCTTAATACACATCCTGAAAACATGACAGTCTCAAACAAAACCTGTTTTGTCCTGAGCTTTTGCAGTTTTTCAGTTTTTCTTTGTGTGATTGGATACGTGCAAAGGTAGCAGTGCCTCCAATTAAAGCTGACATTACCCACACACACCTACACACACACACACACACACACACACACATGCACACACATTTATTGACAAAGCCCATCCAGAAGGAGGATCAAAGCTTGGTGTTCTAATGAAAAAAACAGATTTGCTGTTTTTCAGTCTGCTCATCCTCCTCATCTGCTGTTTGCCTGTTCTCCTCAAAGACACACACATGCACACACACACACACACACACACGCACACACAGTGCTGCTTGCTGCTTTTATTTGACAAGGTTTGGTGCAATAGACCCTTCAGCAGCTTTGACTTTTCAAAGCAGGAGAAGCACAGACAGACCTAATAATGGAAGCTTTCCATGTTAGCTTTGTGCTGCTTGTAATTAAATTTAAGCCACAAAAATCACCAAATCATTGAACTAGTGCCGTTTATAACTAAAGGTTATGATGTTGCACAAATTGTGTGAGTATTGAAAAGTTTTGATCGCCTTAGTGCTTAATTTGTGCGGTAAGTCAAAATCCAGTGGAATAATCACATCAGCTTTTTGTTAAGAACAAGGAAGCTGCTAACTTTGGGGCAACTCACAAAAACACATCGTTTCTGCATTATTTTATTAAGTGGTGATGTGAGCTCTCACACTTGCGGTGGGCTGCTACCATAATTTTTTTTCAAACCATGCATAATGTATGAGTAATGTCAAAAATGCACTGAAAATTCTTGCTTTCACTGAAGATAAATTGTAAAGTGTATATTCTACACACACCTAGAACTGAGATGCAGCGTTATAATGGCTAAATTTCCCCTTTTTTGTTTCCATTAACAGTAGCTCAGAGAAACCATCAAGCTATAAGTAATGTACATGAATCTAGATCTGTAGGAGATGCACAATTCTTATATGAATCTACTTTTGAATTGAACAAAAGTTTGTATTTTGACTGTTGTTGCATCCCTGTAGCTGACTGCGCCGCACATAAACATGTGTTTAGATCGCTGTTTGGATTCATTTCACATCACATCTTCCTCAACTTTCCCTCTGCAGGTAAATTTTGAAAATTCAGTTCCATTACAGCATAATCAGGCAAATAAGCATCAGTGTGAGTCAGCCTTGTGATGGGCTAAAAGCTCCTGCCCCACCTGACACTCCACATCACACGCAAATTAAATCACCTTCCACACGCCCG
Organism: Ctenochaetus hawaiiensis; assembly: GCA_029783645.1. Classification (NCBI taxonomy): domain Eukaryota; kingdom Metazoa; phylum Chordata; class Actinopteri; order Acanthuriformes; family Acanthuridae; genus Ctenochaetus; species Ctenochaetus hawaiiensis. Next base: position 5,676,877 of record JAPZDY010000007.1, on the reverse strand, counting down.
CACTCCCATGGAGTGCAGCGACAATAGCACCCCCAGCCTGCTCCGGTTAAACAGCTGGGTAATTGCAGCCATCTTTTTTTTTTTTTTTTGTGAGTGGTTCATATTATAGCTGAGAGGTAATGTGGGTGCACTGTATGTGAGTGTGTGTTTGTTTGGTAATTTGCGCTTGTTCAAAGTGAATGAATGGTGAGTGTTAGTTCACCGCTGTTATGAGAGAGAGAGAGAGAGAGAGAGAGAGAGAGGTGGACCAGGCCATGATGATTGACGCCTGTAATAACTCTCTTTTCAACAGCGTCTCCTATCATGCTGTTGCATCGCAGATGCTGTTGAAAAAGCCGTAGAAAGAAACATGCAGAAAGGTTTCTGTCGCTCAAATATATTCTGTCGTTGTTAAAACATAATAAATAATTATTATGATCATTCCCAACTACCAATTTTCACATTATCTGTGTTTGACTGATGGCTAAGGTTCATATTGCGCTTCATGTTTCTGTTTAGAAGTCTGCTGCCCACGGACTTCTGATGTTTTTTCTGACACTAAGCACTTTCAGTTTGTTAAATTTCTATAATTTAAAGGTGAAGACACTGTATTGTAACTGCAGTATATTTATGATTCCAGTTATAAAAGACTGTGGTGGAGATTTGAAAATGAGAATCGGACAACAAACTTGTCTTTGTGTATGTTATTTAGCCTTCTGAAAGGAAAGAAACACTACAGAGTACAAATAGTTCTGCAGCTGACTGATAAAAAGTAAAGTTTACCGAGTACTTTTAGACAGTTAGTCACATGATGCTGTACTGGAATAAGTAGATAGACAGTTTCTGGTCAAAGAGGTATAAAGTGTATCATATAAAAAGAATTTTCACCGTGGATGCAGTTAACAACTGAAACAGACAAACTAGAAATCTCTGGGTTCATAAAAAGGACAAACACAAAGGTCAAAACTAGAGCAAATGTTACATGAGCCTGCAGCAAATCATCACAAGACTTATTCCTCTCATTTATTGGAATAAAATTGGCAATATGTCAAAATAAATCAGTCTCACAAGGAGAAGTACCGCATTCAGAATTGTACTTAGGTAAAATTAAGGTAGTATTAACAGCAAAATGGGAACAGGGAAATGTCTCTGTAATTATCCTAAATTATTATTTCATTGTTGTTTTATTGTGATGCATTAAGTTTACTGATTAAAATATCACTAGATAAATATTAATCTCTTGGTTTATACACTTGATGTACGATGTATTAAGTAGAAACACGTAAAAACTTTTAAAATTTAGACATTTTGTCTCTTAAAGGGTTTAAGCTTACAAGCATGTGTATGTTTCAAGGCAGGAAATTTTGTTTTGCTGTGACATTAAAGTAAAATTTAAAATTTAAAAAAAAAAAAAAAAAAAAAAAAATGGAAAATTGCTTACTTCCAGTTCATTTTTTTATACTTTATCCAAGTTGTAAGACAATGTAACAGTTACTGGGTATTTATTTCATTTTAAGAGAAATTTTCCAAGTTAAAGTAGTATGTTTTAGGAAAAACACAAACAGGCCATTGCTTTTAAACTTGTGACTTTTTCCATTGTAATGCATACAAGCAGTATTGTAAAATTAAATCACTGCAGCCCTGTTCAAGTCCATCTTTGCTTAAAGAATCTTTGCATTGCTTTGTCGAGGTTTAGTGGAATTTTTCGAGCGTGTACATGTGATTGCACATGTTGCTCTCTCCCTAAAACACAAAACAATTGGCGTGTGATGCTGTCGCTAACAAGCTTTGCTGCTATAGCAACAGTGCTACAGGGAGAGGACTGGTAATTAGCTGCTTCCTCCTTCAGGTATGCTTCATTAGTGAACGAATGTGCAATGATGAGTCTCCACTGCTGGGCTTCTGCGTTTTGGCTTGTGTTCTTTATTTAAGCCTCGTATCAGAAGAACAATAGGAGGCAAAGTGCTGTGAAATGCTGAAACAAATCTGTCCTCCTTTGTTTTTTAGGTAACTTTCCATCCATGTGGGGAAAAACTAATATGGCCTTCCAGTAAACCAGGACGAGAGAGTTGAGCGAGCTGAAGCAAAAGATCTTTTTTTAAAAAAACTTCCATCATTTGGATAAGGAAGAACTCCTCTCCCACTGTGGGACACATCTGCACATTTTCACAAAAAACTGTAAAAGCATCAGACAGAAAAGCTTCCCTGTGAAATTCCTCTCTTTGACTCTGACCCTTGACCTTTAGCCACCAGTATGAGCGGTCTGGTGGGGAAACTAGACCCTCGGAGGATACAATGGGCCTCGACGTGGAACACCTTTGCGTCCCGTGTCCTGAGGACCAAACCCGTGGAATCCATGTTGGATTCGACCATGTCGGGCACCAGCTCACATGGGACCAGGCTGGCCCGGGTGTTATCCACCGTGGACCTGGTGTCGCTTGGTGTGGGCAGCTGCGTCGGCACGGGGATGTATGTGGTCTCGGGGCTTGTTGCCAAGGAGATGGCCGGACCGGGGGTCATTGTGTCCTTCATTATTGCCGCTGTGGCCTCCATACTGTCAGGTGAGACTGGACGAATGGCATTTTGTGACTTTTTTTCCTGCCGTTAAACACTCTCTTACCATTTTTTTTCACAGAAACACACACTAGGCTGACTGTTCATACTACTGACCTGAGTATAAATGTGTCTGTCATTCTCATCCCCATTAAACTGATATGATTTATATGAAGAGCCTTTAATAACCACGCAATTAGAACAAGGGCGAAGACATCGTACGGGTGAAGCTATAATATAAAAGGCACTCAAGGGATATCTTAGTAGTACCTTAATGCCTCTATCAATATCAATTCACTTGGATAATAATGCAGTGATAGCACTAATATGTGTGTGTGAATGTGTGTCTATGTTGGCCTCCCCCTCCTCCTCCTCCTCTCCTGCACAGGAGTGTGTTACGCAGAGTTTGGCGTTCGGGTGCCAAAGACCACAGGCTCGGCCTACACATACAGCTACGTAACCGTGGGCGAGTGCGTGGCGTTTTTCATCGGCTGGAACTTAATTCTGGAGTATCTGATCGGTACGGCGGCGGGGGCGTCGGCCCTCAGCAGCATGGCTGACTCGCTGGCCAATCACAGCATCAGCAACTTTATGATTTCACACATCGGGACGCTCAATGGCTTGGGTGAGTGGAGGGGTAAATGCATGCCTGTGACAGCTGTAGAATTTGAACTTATATCAAATTAAGGTGAAGTCTGAGATTTGTATGCATTGCTTGGGTTATTTGGATCAACGATAAGGTCGGGGTAGTTTAAGAAAGTCATGATTTTTTGTCAAAAAGTCAGCTTGTAAAGCAAGAAAACTGAGACAATTTTGTCATTTTCTGTTTTGCTTCCAACTGGGAGAAGAAATAGATAATATTGCAAATACAATTAATGGAAAAAGCTGATATAAAGTGTTTCTTTTTACCAGAAAGAATAATTTTTTCAAGCACTTTTTAGATTTGTTTGATTGTGCCGGACTGTATTCGCAGTCTTTTACTCTATTTTTGCATTCAACAGTTATCAGTTATCAGTCACAGATAAACTATAAAGACAGCAGACATTTACCTTCAGACTTCAGTGACCTCTGCAGATGATTTATCTCCATCCTTCACAGGAGGTCCAGGGTCAGCTCTGTTCTTTGTGATCGAAGTCGAACGCTCAATACTTCCTGCTGTCGAGGCTACAGCCTGATTTCTTCTGGTTTGAGCGACAGACGTGCAAACCTGTTGACCCAGAAGAAGCAGATTTAACAAACTCTATCTTTGCTGTCATTCAAAAATTCTTGTTGTGGCAAATATGATATCATCTGTGCACCAGGAAAGATTTCATGTGGAACTTGCTCAGTGAGCTACTGCATTTAACAAACAGGGCATAATTAAAACCCTAAAAAAAAATATAAAAGGCAAAAAAGAAAAACAGAAAGTAAAACTGCCTGGGAATTCATCCAGCTCTTATCAGATTTTTTCCAGGGAACATCCAGTTGTGCTTATCTTGGAAATCATGTCATTATGGAAAATAACAGCGGCCGGAGCATCTTGTATTTCTAAATGATTCATGCAACACAATTTTCCAGGTCATAAACTGTACCGTGAGGGGAATGCCTGCTAATCTGCTGTAATGCTATAGCTGCAGTGTGTGCCAGCCGTGCCTATCAGGGTGACACTGCCCTGACAGTCGCTTCCTGTCGGACTCTGAAAAAAAAAAGAAAAAAAAGCATCACATGATGAGCAGCGTGGCCAGATGTTCCACTGTATAATGGAAAGTTAATGTTTCCTTTTCCTGTGGTAGAAAAACAGCTGTCTCCCCACAGTGCTGAGGGAATGTGGAATTTAAGTAAAAATAAGTCTCATTAGTGTCTGTGTGTGGGTGTGTGACCATCTGTGTGTATTTATAATGACTGAGCCCCTGTGCATGGTGAGCTGGGTTAAATAATGACTATTGATGCATTGTTTTCATAAAATAGCTCTGTGGTTAGTGGAAAAATACGTGTATATACAAAATTTTTACATGTTTATTCTGAGAAAATCTCAAGTAAAGTTCCCAGAAGATAGAAAAGATTTTGGGGGGGAGTTGGTCTGATAGCTACCTTTTATTTTTTAACAATGTCATCACCCATGTTTGCTTAAAGAGATTATTTGTTTACTTGGAAGAGCTTAAATGTTCATTCTTGACTTTGCAAGAAATGTCGAGACCAGGTTCATAAGGTCTTGTTTCTGAAACTTTCAGTCAAACAAACCAGCGTTTCCCAAACTGTGTCACAAACAGGTTTTAAATGGATCTACTGTTAACATAAAAGCATAATAATTTGACATATGGATTCATTTTCCTGATTAAAATAGAAATAGAGCATCCTACACAGATGCTTCTACACACGCAATTATTCCAACATGTACATATAGAATTGTATTTGTATGTACATGAGAAGGTGAGAAAATAGCATTACACTCACTCATTACACACTGTTTTGATATGTTGTGAAGACAATTTGAAAATAAGTTGAATTATTTTTCATTTTAGATCAATAGGTGTGTATTCTTTATTGGCAGTTTATGCATAAATTTGGATTTTATGGCACATCACGATGTATTTTTATGAGTGTGGCTCCTGGAGAGACATAACATTTCTCATTTCGGTCTTGTACTGGAACATTTGGTGACTCCTGATTTAATTATCTGCATGACATTTGCTGAGAAAGACCAAAAAATGTGGTTGAAAAGCTGTTTTTTTTTGTTGCTAACTAGCCTGACTCATGATAAGATCTAATCTAAAGGCTAGTCCGCTCAGCTTGTTAAATAAGAGGATTGGCTGCTTTTCAAGACTTGATTAATTATCTGTGGGTTTGAGACGTAACTCAGTCAAAACAAGACATTTTGAGATGTGACCTTGGACTTTGGGAAGCTGAGATGAGACAGCTGTATTACATGTGTGTGTACCTGTGTGTGTGTGTGTTTGTGTGTGCTAATCCTAACCCTCTTCTTCAGGCAAAGGGGAGCAGTCATATCCAGACCTGCTGGCGCTGCTGATCGCTCTGCTGGTGACGGTGATCGTTGCGTTGGGAGTGAAGAACTCTGTGGGCTTCAACAACGTGCTGAACGTCATCAACCTCATCGTGTGGGTGTTCATGATGATCGCAGGCCTGTTCTTCGTCAATGGAGAGAACTGGGACGAGGGGAGGTTCCTGCCCTTCGGCTGGTCGGGGGTATGCACACACACACATGCAAACACACACACACACACAGACATGCAAGTGTGTGTCACAAGTGAGCCAATAAATTAAACAGCGAGGCTGGAAGACAGGTGTGCTGGAAGATAAAGCTCCATCTGGTGATGTTCTTTACATGAGCTCTCATTTCTTCTCCTTCTCGTGCTCGTTCCAGGTGATGCAGGGAGCCGCCACCTGTTTCTACGCCTTTATTGGATTCGACATCATTGCTACAACAGGAGAGGAGGCCAAGAGTCCCAACACCTCCATCCCCTACGCCATCACTGCCTCACTCATCACCTGCCTCACTGCCTACGTCTCTGTGAGTTACCTCGGAAAGACAACAGACGTCTCGTCATCGCAAACACCAACCGAAAATGCTTTGCTTGTTTCCTTTTTATTAGAATTTTAGCGGCAGCGACACATGAGAATGCAAATCATCAGCCTTGTTACTAAAAGTGTAATCACAGCAAATAAATGGTTTTCATAGTTTTGCAATGAGCTGAGATGATGATTTGGCTAAATATTTTATTTCACACATGAATGATAACATAATCACATTGATTAGAAGAAGAATATTGGCTATAAACAGATTCTTATCTATACTTTCACATATTAATTTAAGACATTTTGAAACAAAACTAATCACAGAACACTATTTTGTGACATGATCTTTAATTTTAATTTCATGATTCCACGTTTACAATCAAGATCTACATCCGTTCATTCATCACCCTTCATCTTCATGTGCTGCCTTCAGTGTCACATTTAAGTTCTTGTTAAAAATACTTGTAAGTACAGACTGACCCAAATTTTGGGAAGTGCCTGACAGCGAGATGGAAAGATCAAACATGGAGATGCTTCCCTCTGCGCTCCAGCTGTGTGGGTGTGTGTCTAATCTCTGATCTTTTACATATTCAGCCCGCACAGCCTACCAGGTTTCTGAATTTTACATGTGGATGCTGGATGGTTGTTGCTATGGGTACTGTGTAGCCGCGGCCTATAAGGAACGAGAGTTTTTTCGCCATCGCCTGAGGGGAAAGCTTTCATCAACTCAAGACAACTTCACTTTAAATACCATGCATCTCTTTGTCTCTAAGTTGCATCCATCTCCTCACATCACTCTTCTGTTGTGCCACAACTCTTCGCTTGATATCCATCTATATTTAATGATAAAGCACTTTATATGCCACACCTTTTTTGCTTGGTTGTACAGTACACTTGAATGTATAAGCAAGTTTAAAGCGAAACTGTAGCTCCACACAAAATTAAAAGAGTTCTTTTTTTAGTGTTTCCCTAATTAAATTTCCTCACATCTATCCTGTGAAGTGGGCAACAGTGCATACTAAAATTTTTGATTAGAAAGAACACAGAGAACAGCTTTGCTCTCTGAAACGAATATGTTTAATCAGGATTTGTGGTAGGACTCCCTTCAGATTGGTACAGTCACCCTTTGACTGGGTCACACACTCTGTCATCCAGCCTGATGCCCAGATCGGACGAAGGGTCAAAGGGCATCAGGCTCTTAAGGGGGAAACCGATCTCTCCATCTTCCTCTCTGTGAGGGTTAGTCTTTTTATCATTCCTCTCAAATCCTCTCTTTAGCAGCTCAGTATCTGTGACAGATGGCCCTGCATGAATTCACACGTCAGATACGAGGATCAAAATCGCGCACACGCACATACACAAACATGCACACACTTAAACACACACACAGTGAGAGAAAAGCATGACTAATGAACTTTTTGCATGTGATGCGATGTGCGGTGTGCTGAACGTGCGAGCAGCAGCTCCACACTTTATATTTAATAATAGCGTCTGTCAAATTACTCTGATGAGGCTGAAAAAGAAGTGTTTCACCATGAGGTTCATTAAGCTGCTGTTCTGGGGCTTTTAATCATGTCATGTGTTCTTCATCAGTGGATGAAGGATGGAGTTGAAAATCCAAAGCAGACTTTAGAAACAATCTCTCAAAAAAGTTTTCTGAGCAAAGCTGTCACATGATCTTTGTTAGCTTTTGTTTTTTCATTGGTATGTGTTTCTGTGTTTCCTTGATACCACCACTGGGGGCACCGAAATCATAAAATATACAACTTAAGATATACTTTTGATAAAAGCAATACAAATATTTCATAGTTTAATTTTGAAAATATAAGATAACTATTTTAAAGAGCACATTCATTCCCTCTCAGCAGCATATTAGCAATATTTCCTGATGATATCATGTATTTTCATAGAGCTCTTTGTTGAATAAAAACTCTTCATTTCTCTTCATTCCTCTTTCCCCTCAGGTCTCTGTGATCCTGACCCTCATGGTTCCGTACAATGAGATCGACGCTGACGCTCCGCTCATGGAGATGTTTGCCATGCACGGCTGCATGTTTGCAAAGTACATCGTGGCCGTGGGCTCCATAGCCGGCCTGACTGTGTCCCTCCTGGGGTCCCTGTTCCCGATGCCCAGGGTCATCTATGCCATGGCAGGGGACGGCCTGCTGTTTAAGTCAGTCCACACTATGTTATTTACTATTTTTTTTCTCTTTGTATCTTAATCTAAATGATACACACAACTGAGTCAGAATTATTTCTTTTTTTGCATGTGTTCAGGTTTCTGGCCAGCGTGTCTTCCTACACAGAGACCCCTGCTGTGGCCTGTGTGGTGTCGGGCTTCCTGGCTGCCCTGCTGTCCCTCCTGGTCAGCCTCAGAGACCTCATAGAGATGATGTCAATAGGAACCCTGCTGGCCTACACCCTAGTGAGTGGTGGTCACATCCATATAAGACCATAAGGGTACTTGCAGGCTGCAGCTGACTCAATTTAATCAGCTCACTGGACTTTTTTGAGTACTTTATTACTGTTTGAAATACAGCACAGGTAAGCCAGAGGACATTAGTATGCTACGTGTCTTTTTTAATTTGTTTTTTGCTTGTTTCTTAGATTTAGTAAAAGGATTCTGCTCTATGAAGGATTGTGCAAAGCAACAGGGATTTGATTTGCTAAACTAATCCCTTCGACATAAGAATCATACAGAATTATGACTGTAAATGTACATTAACAGAGAGTCTTACAAAGCCAGCAGTACCAAAGGGTTTAACATGGAAACATTTGATCGCAGTAATGGAGAAGCATTGTCGACATTTCTGTAAAGTCAAGAACAGACGGCGTCATATGCTGCTAACTGCATGATACTAGCCAGCTAAAAGAAGATCAGCTGGGTTACCAATGAGCTGCTGGTACTAAAACATGAAAAAATATGAAAACCAAACAGGATAAACACAATATTTTATATGCTCATTTACTTAAGTAAAGTAAAAAACAAATAAAATTTACCAAGTTTTGTTAAATATAAGTTTTTTGTATCAGATAAAGTTAAAATTGGAGTGACTAGTAGAGGACATCACTTAATTATGACAGTGGAGTCAAGGCTTTCTGCTTATTGAAAGAAACTAATTGCGCCCCCTCCTGGCCTGCAGGTGAGCCTGTGTGTGCTCCTGTTACGTTACCAACCTGAGGGCGACATCCACGGCTTTGTGAATTTCCTGTCTGAGGAGCAGAACAACAAAAAGAAGGAAGGCGTCCTGGCCGAGTGTGAGAAAGACGCCTGTTCACCGACCAGTGAGGCGGATGAGTACGGAGGTCAACCAACGAACACCTGCGGAGCCAAAAACCTGCCGTCACTGGGGGACAACGAGATGCTGATAGGCAAACCGGACAAAAACGCCTACACTGCCAACCACCCAAACTACGGCACTGTGGATATGACCACTGGCATTGAAGCAGAGGAGTCAGAGGGCGGGATGTCCCGGCGGTTGAAGAAGCTCATTGGTCCACGCTACTACACCTTGAGGATCCGCCTGGGCCTCCCGGGAAAGATGGACAGGCCGACTCCGGCCACAGGGAAAACTGTAACTGTGTGTGTGCTGCTGCTCTTCATCTTCATCTTCGCTTTCTGCTCCTTCATTATATTTGGTGAGAGCACATGAACATATTCGGTCAAGAATTTACAGTAAAACATAAATTTAAATTTATTGTTTCCTTTCTTTTGTTCTCCATTTCCTGTCCCTTCAGGTTCGAGCTACATCGGGGAGGGTCGCTGGTGGGCTTTGCTGCTATTGATCTTCTTCATTGTCTTTCTTGCCCTGCTCATCGTCATCATCCTCCAGCAGCCAGAGAACCCTAAGCGCCTGCCCTACATGGCGCCCTGCGTGCCCTTTGTACCCGCTTCAGCCATGCTGGTCAACATCTACCTCATGCTCAAACTGTCCGCCATCACCTGGATACGCTTTTCAATCTGGTGCTTCGTGGGTAAGCGACCAACTCACCGAATAATTCTGTCTTGCATCGAGGTTTTATCTCTTTTAATGCCAAAGACAAGACATGATTAATGTAATTTCTGTCATCCTGGACAGATGGGAACAGATCGTTTTTTTCTCTTTGCTCTTAAACAATGGAGCGATAAATTTCATTACTCATTCCTTATTGGCTCAGTGAGCTGGTAAAATCTACTCATACTATTTGTTTTTTTATGGAGGAACAAGGAAATCTCATATCACTTTTATTTCCTGCCTCACTTGTATCAAGTGTGTCTGCTCATCTGATTTTGTCTGTAAATGTGTGTATTTGTGTGTATTAATGCCCCGACCATATACCTTAACTTCCCTGTTAAGTTCTGTAACTTTTTATGTCTTATTTGCTTATGTAAATGCAAAATGAAGGTAGATGAACATCCAACAGAGCTGTTTTTTGTTAGCACACAAACATTGGCGGACATCTGTGCAGTTTCTTTCTGTGTGAGTAGGATTGTTGTATTCTGACTCACTCCAAGTGGGATGAATTGTGTTGAAGTTGACAGAAAATTTACTCTTTTTCTGTTTTTAAATTTGTTTTGAAGCTCTTAAACTAGCAAGCAATTACACACTGTCTGTTTATGTTTATGGGTTTATGTATATGTGCATATTTATTGTTGTTTATCTGTGTGTCTCCCTTCAGGTGTGCTCATCTACTTCGGCTACGGCATGTGGAACAGCACGCTGGAAATCACGGCCAGAGAGAACGAGGTTCACGCCTCCACCTACCAGCGCTATGATCAAGGTGTGGACGAAGGCTTCTGCGGCTTCGACGACGATTTCTACCCGCCTACCACCGACCCCTGGGGTGCACCGGAGGGGGGCTCGGGGCTGACCCCGCCCCCTGAGGCAAAACCCGAAAGTGGCGGGACGCCATCTAAAGGTGGAGGCAGGACCGTTGCCAATCACGCCCTCGCGGAGGAGGATCCGATGGATTTCTGAAGGGACTGACTCTGTGTTACCCTGAATGTACTGCCTTGTCTGCTGCCTGGGGTGAGGGAGGGGAACAGTGGAGTGAATGCATGAGTGATCATTACGTGTGTGTAAGTGTGTGCATGCCTGCATGTGTGTGTGTGTGTGTGTGTGTATTTGTTTGTGTCTAAACCCTTGGGCTAGATAGTTTCTTGACAGCGAAATGGCTTTTTTATTCACCTTACTCCACCACGCATGGCTCTTCAGCTCACACAGCGAAAAAAGTGGACGTCAAGGTCATGAGTGTCTCGTCACAGTCACTTGTTATTCACTTATCGAAGTCCACGTCCCACACAAAAAGAGGCCAGATAGTGAAAAAAAAAAAAGAAAAAGAGCTGATGTAGCAAGAGATAAAACATAATGTGTCTCAGTTTCCTGTAAACCATGACACATTCTGTACTTAGCAATCAGTCAGCTGGTAACATGGAGGAACTTACGGGATGCAGGGCAGGAGAAGGTAACAAGCGAAGGACAGATGAATCAGCACCTCTCTTCCTGTTTCAACATAGGACAGACAGGAAATTTAGATGACAGCATGCCAAGCACAAGCTATTTCCTATGTGCACGTCTCACTTTCTCTGCAACATTTATGTTCATCAGACGGGACAACAGAGACAAATCCTCCCAAAAAAACACCAAAAACAGTCTCAAAAATCAAAAACTGCTTGCTGTCTGTCTTTAAATATCCCCCCCGACCCCTAACATCTAGCCCAAGGGAATCAAAAGTGGATTTGGAAGAGGGTGTTGATGTTTTCTGTCACAATTAGTTACTTGGACTTTGCTTGCAATAGTGCCTTCATCTACTGTATATGTATGTGGGTTTCTGATTACGTCTGTTTTCTACTTTATTTTGCCTGTGTGTGTGTGTGTGTGTGTGTGTGTGTGTGTGTGTGTGAGGGTGTATGTGCAATCAAACTCCACCTTTTACATTGATTCTCACGTGTGTCGTAGATTTAAAACGTGTTTTTAGGGTTGTTTTACTATGTGTGTATGTTTAAGTGTGTGTGTGCGTGGGTGTGTGTGTGGGTATTTGCTTTGTTTTGTTCTTCCCACTCCTAACCCAAGCATGAAGCTCAAAAAAATCAATCCACCGGCAACAAAGCAGCTCACGGTGTGCAGTGTAACATAACACATGCTCGTCAGCTTGTCTTTGCGCCTCCGAACGTGAGAGCGAGCAAACAGGTTGAATCCTCGCTGACAAACCTGCGCTGTTTATAGTGACGAGCGTCTCATTTTCTGTCCTTTGCTGTTTGTGTTTTTCTCACCGTCGGTGCAGTTTGGCTGTTTTTTTTTAAGGGGCTTTGGGATGGAATACATTTTCAGTTCATTCAATTCAGGAAATGGATTTTTCACAGTTCGTAGGTTTTTCTCCTAAACAATTTAACACCAAAATTATAGCTCATATAAAAAGTTTTTCAAATGCGGCTCCACTCCTTTAACTCCTCTTCCTCTGATGGATGGTTTTGCCTGAGAAAACTTCAAACAGAAGAAAACAAGATGGAGGCCTGTTACAATGTTGCTTTTTGATCACTTTAACCTCATTTTCTCTTTCAAATTCAAGGCCAACTGAACAATGCTGGTTGGAATTTGTTACAGGGATTACAAAGTTACTAATCTTGGTCAAGGAAAGTGCAAAAATTAACATAAAAAGGTGGATGTTTCCATCATTGCCAATGAATACCAAAGACAAAACCTAGATGTTAGAGGGCACTAGTTGTTTTTTTGTGTCCAATGTGAAAAGGGGATCTAGAGAAGAAAAAACAAAATGAGGGACTGTACTAAAACTCATTAAATGAAGGCAGTCAGGAAAGGGTTAAAATGTGTTTTTGCTGAAGTGACGGTAGTCCAGATTTTTTGGGAGAGCAGATGAAGGTCTTTTAGCTTTTCCCACCCCAATCTGTAGATCATCATATTTTTCCTTTACAGATAAACTTTATAAATAGATATATGTAAAAAAACAGGATCAAATACAAAAATATTGAACATTATTATTCCATCATCACATACATGTTGAATGTAAGGGTTAAAATTAAACATATTAAATTATATTTGCTTTACCTCTTTAAGTAATTAATAATGACTAGAGCTTAACTCATATTTTCTTCGATTTTGAGGCATTTAAATAAGAGTGATACACTTATTATTTTGTCAGAGGCTCAAGGTCCAACTGAAACATTAATGTGAACACTGTGGAGGATCTCGCTTTTTTCAAGAGGTAACTCTTGAACTTTTGCACCCTCGCATACGTTTCAACCCCCTGTCTATGTTCATATTTTTTGTACAGTCCCTAACTAAGACAAATTGCTTCATAAATAAGTTGGAGTTTTACTTTAACATTGAGTGAACTGAAATCTAATCCCTCTCACCCTTTCTCTCCCCCCGTACTTCATTTTTTACCCAAATCCCTCTTTCCTCCCCTGCTTCCCCCCCCGCCCCCCCTCCATGTCCAGCACTGCTTTGCTATTCCAGCTCTCTTCCTTCATCTATTTGCCACCTCATCCTGCTCTTAATTATCATCAGGCCGAGTGAGCAGGAAGCTGCCACTTAAGTTGGGATTTTAAACAGCGATCTGTTCGCGGCTGTGGCTCCTGTTTCACCTCAGGGTGTGTGCTGAGGCTCCTCTCATTAGTCACCAGAGCATTTACTTCAGTCCCTGTGCTTTCAGCTCCATTTAAGGCCCAAACTGGTCTGTGTGAACCTCCCTGTTACCCCCCGAACTCTTTCTTTTTTTTTTAAAATGCATTTAGCTAGCGGTGAAGTCCTACTCTTTGCATGTTTCTTACACTGTTGCAGAGATATTGTGAAAATCAATCAAATTAAATCAGCATCCCACAGAGCTCATTGTTTATGGGATGCAAAGCTAATGCTGCCAAGTTTGGGGGTTTGATTCTGTACGGAGAATGTTTGCACTCCTGGCACTGAAAGGGATTTTGACATACACCAAATAGCATACTGTTATGTTATTATATCGAGGGTGGGGGCACTTCTACAATAGCTGCTGCTGCTTTATGCCCCAATTTCTCCTCCTTGTACCTTTCGTTCTTGCCCCCTGTTGCTGCATCTGTCCCTTCCAGGGAAGCCTTATTTGTCAAAATGCACTAAATCTAAGGATGCCACGCTAAACCCCCACCCTACCTCTGCTCCTCCCACTTCAATCCACACTCAAAATATTTAAAAAAACAAAAAAAAAGTTCCCTCATGTAGGAGTAGGCCCTTCGGTGTCGTCTAGTGAAATATTCTCATCCCAAAAAACAACCCGTTATCCCAAGAAATAACACTCATATTGGACAATTTTGCAGCTTTCCGATGCAATGTAATGCATCCTCTCTACAGGGAAGTTGGGCATAATGCTTGGGAGGTTTAGGAGGGGGATTTGTGTCGCCTGTGCCCATCAAAGATGAACCATGGCTGACATGCAGGTAAAGTGACCTGGATGAGATGACAGTCTGCATTTAAAAGCACATTCTTCATATCTTTGAAGATCCAAACTCCAGTGTTTCTAAACTCAACTGATTTAGATTTTTAGAACTTTCAACCCACCAAAAATAAATAAAAAAGAAATCATTGTTTCCCCTTCTAAATTTTGGCCTTGAGGAAGGTTTTGAAACAGACTTTATTCCTTTATTTAATGATGTAAAAAAAATATATTGAAAAATACGAGTAGAAAAAGAAAAGAATTTGTTTTTAGTGTTGCAATGTGAAGGACTCGAACTCATACCTTCATTTTTTTTTCAAATCCTGAGACCAACAATAGTGTATCCCTTTCTCTCAGTTTTGACCATGATCTTTTTTTTTTTCTAAAATAATGTTTTGTTTTGTTTTTGTTGCCTAACCTTAACCATAGTCCATCCTGCCAGCTCACACAGAGGAGAGGATCATTATGTGAACAATAAAATATGTTCGGCATGTGGGCTTTGGCCTTCTCCGTATCCATAAGAAAACACCAAGCTGAGCACAGCGGGAAGTGGAAATTGATGATAATAACCACAACCATAATATGATATTAACCATGATATTAACAGCATTGCACAGATGGGGCTCTGCATGGAAGTTGTAGAGAAAGGTATTTTCAAAAAATTGTTGGCACTCAACGTAATCTGAGGTTTTGCAGAATTGTCCAATATCAAGATTCTATCTGGTGATAGGGGTTGGAAAAACTACACATCCTGAAACATTTGCACACTTTCTCTCTCTCACACACACGCATCCAAACATGCACTGCATTCTATTACTATTCAGCCAAAATACCTTCCCCATTCAGATTCAATTCAGCCAAAAATCCCAGCTGCTTTGCATTCATAGCTCAGCCAAAACGAGATGTTGGATTTTTCAGGCGTTGTAATGCCTCTGACACTGTACTGTACAGTCAACTTACTATACTATCTGCTATGTGTGTGTGTGTGTGTGTGTGTGTGTGCATATGAGTGTGTGCGTGCATGTATTTGTGTGTATGTATGTAGGTGTGTTTGTGGTCTACGCCTGCGCCTCTATGTGACCGTCTGGTGAATGTGTAGCATGCCGTCATGCACGAGGCCCAGACTGTAAATGTTGTACTTGCATGTGGTGACTGAACGCAACGAGACATAACAGAACACTAAACCAAACCGAACGCAGGCTGAGCTCTTATACCTGGGAAACGTTGCGCCCCTTCGTTGCTCTGAGAGGATTTCACAGGTGTATTACAACTGAATCACCTTTAAAAACATCATTGTTCAGGATCCCCACCAGTGAATTGAGCTGAGAGGTATTGTATTCCTTGCAAACATTTTTCATGTCATTTCCATTCAGATGAAAACCCCAAACCTTTCTTACGCTTTGCAGCTCAACGTGAAAAATGAATTCTATGAGCTAAAAAGAAGATTATTTGCAGGATTCAATTCTCTCTTATATTTCCGAGCTCAAAACAGTAATCTCCTCCTCACCCAGGTATAGGAAACCAGGGCTGTGTTTGAAAACAGTGTAGAATATGTAGCAAAAAACACACGGGTGTGGGCACGACTCCGCTCACATCCTCCCTCAAACACTTACAGTATGACTTCCTGCAAAATCCCTCTGCTTAACCACAACCTCTGCAAGCCAAAGTCCACAATGTTTGTTTACTATTCACATGCAGAAGACTGTAGTTTCTTCAAAGTGAACACAAAAGATACGAGCTAATGAATTTTTTTTTTGTGGGGGGGGGTCTTCTAATAAGCTACTAATGTCCGTTTAATCACAAGAGATTTTTTTTTGTCTCTCACAGTGACTTTATTCCACAGTGCAATGATCATGTTAGAATCCTAGAAGCTAAGTATTTCATTCTAAGATTGAAAGTATTAGTCTAAACTCTATTGACTACAGCAGATTTGTTTATCCAATATGGACAAGAGGTGGCGAAAAAGTACGACTCTGAAGGAGGAGTGAACTAAAAAGAAAAGTATTTTTCTAAAGCTGTCTCCCATCCACAGGTCCTCCTGGGGTAGGTGTGGGACAACAGAGCCGGGTGGCGTTATTAGCCTTCACTTTATGCGTTTTTTTTTGGTTTTTTTGTTTAATCACAAGGAGGCCTGGGAGAAACTGCTAAAAAAATAATATATTTTTACCAACCGTAGTCTCTCCAGAATGATCATTTATAAATGCTAATCCTTTCCTTTGAAGGGATTTCGAAGTGGGTTGCTCTAGACGTCAGTAGGACCGTATGGGGGGGGTTGGGGTTTAGGAGTAAGAGAACTACAGAAAACATGCAGAAACTATTTTAATACAATTCTATAAAGGGTAAAAATACAAGCATAAATAGAAATAGCCACTATTGCTTTTAAAAGTCAGCTACTATTTGCTTATTTAGTCTCGGAGAAGGCGTGCCATGTTCTTCCTGTGCTCTGTGTTCGCTGTGGCCAAGTGTCCAGTCAGTGTGTGTCGGACTTGTTGAGATTGGCTTCTCTCGCAACGACTAGATATTCCTTTTCTCTTCTGTATATTTTGGCACAAAGCTGTATAATGTAGGCTAGTAGTTTTTTATGTTTTGGTTTTTTTTTATTTAATGGTTTCTTCCATGTGTGGTTATTTTGTTCCTGGGTGCACTGTTTTTTGCTGAGTTGTTGATATTGCTTCCATGCAACAATGAAAGTTACTGATTTCAAATATCAATAAGAGACTTGCTCTTTTTTTTTTTGGCTGTTTCCTGTTCTGACTATTACAATGAATCATATAAACTGGGTTCAGTCACATTTACACATTTAAGAAAGATATGCACATTCATACGCTAACATGCTATGCTACAATAGATGACTGTAACTGTGGATGTACAACAGGAAGCAGTAAGCCAGACAGTCAAAAACAGGAGAAGCTGTCATTGGCTGATTATTTGTGTCATCCACTTTAAAAAACTCTGTGTGGTATGTGCTATAGCTAATGCTCTGAGTCAGCTAGCATAAATGGGTATTGCTGACTAACCCAAGCGTGTTCCTGGCTGGCTAGCATGTTAGCTGTAAGCTTGCCAAGTTAGTGGTTTGCAAAATAACCAAGTGAATAGTCACAACACCACAAGGGAAACCTCTGCAGCTGAGGAATGAAGCAAACGCCCAAGTGCCAAAAAGTTCCACAAAAACAAATCAGTCTTCATAGAGCCTCGTATGAAAACACATAACTATAGCGAAAAAAACAGGTTTGTTGCCTGGTACAAAAATCATTTATAGCTACTTTGAATAATGAAATAACTCGCAAATTTAAATTATATTACATCAAATTATAAATTATATTATTATCCACTTTCATAATATACCGTTTATGCTTTATTTATCATGCTCCAGTACTGATTCTGCGAGGACACAGAGGATAAAATTCTCTCTGGAGTTGTGGACCACAATTAATGCTACTGCACAATGTTTGTACCAAGTTAAGAAAACACAGTAAGTCACCGACAAAGGCAGAAAATGTGTCTTGACAACACATAATATAAACCAAAAAAATGATTGTCATAAATCTCCACAGGGCTCCTTTGATTTTATTAAGGAAAAGCTACAAGTTATGTCTTGTCCCTTTGTTTTTCCATGTGGTTGTTAACTGTACAAGCTACAGATTGTAGGCCGGTTCTCCTGCAGCTGATGTAACATCACCTTGGACTAAATGCAGCTCAGTAACAATGCTGTGGACTGAAAGTTCAAGTATAGGGTTTCTATTCACTCCTCCCAAAGTAGCAATGATCAACAATCAAACTCTGTGTGTTTCATAGAGGCAGAAATTCCTCCACCAGCAGTGTAGCTTCGACAAACTAAAACACTCTTCAGCCACAAGACACACTGTGTTTTGATTAGAGGGCTCAACTCTCACCCTCTTTCAACTGTGAAAACTTACTGTCTCGCTGTTACAATATTGCTATGATTTTTTTTTTCACCTCCTACACAGAGAAGTGAGCGGAAGGGGAAAAGTTCATGGATGTTCTCCTGGTGTTGCTCAGTGATATTCTGGGAAAATTAATTCGAAATTTCAGCTGGAGTAAAACCAGACCAGCCATGTTGACGGACAGTGGGAACGCGAGAAAAGAAAAATACATAATCAAAAAATAATTGCTGGGAAGCGTACAATATCATAGATTAATAGCATTTATGTGCAAGAACATCAAAGTGCAGAAATTCATTTTAAATTCCATCCTCTGTTTAAACTTCATTAGTTAAAAATAACCTTATTTATGCAAGTCTAGATTTTGACATTTTAGCATAAAGTATCAAAACACTACCCATCTCTGTCATAAACACAGGACAGCTTGGTTGCCCACTACCCTCCCACTGGCCTCCTGTGGACTGGATGGCACTTCGCCTGGAATAACATCACATTCCAGGGAATACACACAGCGACATGATCACACACACAGGCGTGCCAGGAAAGACACAAGCGCATAAATTCACTGTAAAGTGACAGAATGATGAGCAGAAATACAGTAAGTCAGTCCACAGCATTACAGGAAACCAGTACGTAACTCTTGCAAACGGCTCTGTGTGCGTGTGTGTGTGTCTGTGTGTGTGTTTTGAAGATAAGCTGGGGACAATGAAATATCACATGTTGTTTGCAAAGTATCATTTAATAGCTGTGATATGGCTCAGTGACCTTGATACCGACACAGAGAACCGCACTCCTGCTGAAATGATCCTTTTTTGTGTGTGTGTTTGGGTAGATTTGCATGTTTGCGTGTGTGTGTGTGTGTGTGTGTGGTCAGCAGGAGCAGGCTGGTAGAATGTGTGTATATCTGAGCTCCTCAGTGCTGATCTGGCTCAAGGTCACTGAGTCACATTACAATAAGATCAGTAGCAATTCATGTTCTGTTACTGTCCTCATCTCATGCACACACACACACACACACACACACACACACACACACACACACCATAGTCAATCTATATGACCAGCCTGCATAAAACAGTATCACAGTCAGCATGTTCCAGGTCAGACACACACACGTCACCTCTAACGTCCTGTTTCTGTCTGCTGTGTTGTTAGCGTCATATTTTAACAAAACACCCTGATAGAGGGAAGGTTGCGTGTGGGATGAGAATGTTTTATCAACTCAGTGCGACAAAACTCGAGATAAAGGCAGATTTAATTCTTTTATCTTTATTGTATAAAATCAAACAAAAGCACACCAGTACAAGAATAAATAAGCCAACTAGTACTGCTTCTGCACAGATCCCAGTTGGTAGTATCAGTTTCTTTTTGTGTTCGGAGCACTTTTGAGTTATGGTAAATTTAAGATAACACATTACTTCAAGAGAAGCTAATCTACATGATACTGATTTTTTTTTATTGTGCACATACTGAGACATATTTTTAGCTACAGACCGTTTTCGGAGCTACTCTACATGAGGAAGTTCAACTAGGATGTTTAATAGAAAATTACTCCACAGTTACAGTATAAGTTGCCATTTTGTCACTAAGTTGTTATTCAGATTTAAAATACAAGCAAGTTAGTAAAAATGTGTAAAAAAAAAACTGTATGATGAAATAGTGCTATCAGATGATGGAGTTATGGACCAAACATTAATGTTTTGCACTCTAATAAATTAAGTTTAGCCATGTCAATGCAAATGTTGTACTAAGGCTTTAATACACTGTAACACTGCTGGCTGAAGCTCTAAAAAATTATGTTCCAACAATGCTGCAGTCATCCTGCAGAGGCCAGGAGAAACAGCACTTTTTAATCAAGTGTTCCACTCGGGAGGCAAATTCACTGGACAGTTCTATAATACAGCCAAGGAAATATTAATGTACATAAACAATGTTAATGAGCACATTCCACCCCAAGCATAACACTATCATACCCTGCTCTTATCAAAACAACAGATCACGATATTACATATGATTTTTAAAAACAAACATCGGACACAGACGCTCATGAGATTTAATCTCTAAGAGCATCTCAATAGAAAAATAGAAGTAATATAGAAGATCAATATCTCAGTCCATAAGGCCTCGGGTGATTAGGACGTCCAGATGCTGTGCAGGCAGCTGGTACAATTATGCAACAGTGGGGAGAGTCCGCACCACGCCCGACATGAGGAGGCTGCAAGATGAGCTCCATGATACAAAAACAATCCATCTGCGAGAAAAGAGCTCCAACAAAAACAGCCTTTGTGTGTTTGGATGTGTGAGTGTCTCTTTTATGTATGTTTGTGTGCTCATTCAAGAATTTGTGTATTCTTCTGGACAAAC
Source organism: Ctenochaetus hawaiiensis (assembly GCA_029783645.1). Lineage (NCBI taxonomy): Eukaryota > Metazoa > Chordata > Actinopteri > Acanthuriformes > Acanthuridae > Ctenochaetus > Ctenochaetus hawaiiensis. Next base: position 5,656,163 of record JAPZDY010000007.1, on the reverse strand, counting down.
TAACATGAATGAGTGTGTTTATGTTTCTCTTTCTCCTCCGGTAAAGGTTTGCATGTGACCGTGACTGTATGTGCACATGTGTGTGTGTTGGTGTTTGTGCTTGTCTGTATGTCTTTTATATACAAACTACAGTCCCCCTTAACATCCACAGCTCAGACGTGGGCGCTTTTGGCATGATTGGCAGAAGGGGCTGCTGGCGGGTTGCCACCGCCTTGTTTGGAGTAGTAGAAGCGATTGTTGTCCTGGTAGGAGCGAGATGAGGAGGAATCTGAAGAGCAACAGGTAAGAAAGAACCCACCCAGCAGAGAGAAGATAGTTCCCACCCATCCAGTGTAGAGGGAGAAACCGAACGTCATGAGGCCGTGTTCCTGGTGAGCGCCGATGGGGAACCAGACCGTGGACACCATACCACACATTGCTAAGGAGAAACAGAAAGAGGAGTATTTAAGATCAAAATAATAAAATCTTATCTCTGAAAGCAACATATATACACTTATAAATTAATTTTCTTAAAAAAAGTATTGATTTAAAGTGAAATTGAACTGAGGATGCCAAATGGAGCTGCTGATTCTACTACTTACACTTAAACACAATGTTAGGTTAAAATGGCAAATCGCATAATAAAACTAGGGATAGAAAATGGTGCAAATAATAAACTTGATGCACATACTGCAAGTTATATTAGGACAGATGAACTCAAAGTGTAGCTAAATGTAGTAAATACACATAAACCAGTTACACTATCACGAAGAGCTAGTTTTGAACAAATAATTTTGGAAATCATGTTCTTAAATATGTAATTTCTGCCACTGTCTCTCAATCAAAACAACAAAAGCTAAAGTTGTAGGTTGATTAGGCTGTGACGTTGGCTGGGATCGTGGGATTTATTTATGTTATTGCAAAACAGCCACTTCTAATGATTAAAATCTATCTGACTGATGCAGGCAGAATTTTTCACAGCAAAAGATCACAAACTGAAACTAACTCTAAAGATATTTATGGGTTTGAAGACTATTTATCGTTTGAGATAATGTAAGTACACAGTTAAACAAAACATATAACAAAGATGTAGTTCTTTTAAGATCATTTTATGTAAAAATCTTCCATATTTCACATTTGAAAAAGGGATGCAAAATGGTGCTGCTGAGGCACAAATTCTCGATTACCATGGCCAAGACTAAGTTTGGTGAATGGCTGTTTGCTGCAAGTACAAAATACAGATTGCAAGCTTGTTAGTGAGTTTTGTACCTTAAAGAATCAGGACTTTTCTTTAGTATCTGCAGTCTTCAAAGATTCATAATGGGATAGAAAATGTACTGTACGAACCTACACATACGAACAACCTTGACCAAAAAAGTATGGATAAAAAAATAATTGCACTTGAATTCTCCTCCTATAATCCTTCTTATTTTTACACTATGAGATCTTTCACAATATCTTTCAAAAACATGGTAATAGGAGAAGGAGCATTCCAAGAATAGAGCTATCACAGTCTTATTACCTTTCTTTCCTCGTACTGAACACAAGCGGACCAGAGATTGAACAAAGAATGTGTGCAATAATATTTGTTAGCAGCAAGACTTAATGGTGTATAAGCTTTGAACTACAGAAGAGATTCCTGAGCTAAGACTTATACAAACACTGAGATCTCTATATGGGGACACAGTAGTATTTGCTGGGTTTTTGCCAATGTATGCCTCACGCAAACACAGAACAAATGCATAAAATCCTTCAACTACTAATAAAATTTGAATATACTAAACTAGAATGGGCAATACCCAATTCTCTACATAATGTTTGGCTGTGTATGCCTTCCAAATGATGCTTTAGAAGACCCAGTTAGCAGAAATTATTAAAATTGGCCTCATCCTTGCATTTTGCTGCCAGTATGGCGTCAGTTTTACACAATATGGTGAGTGGATTTTTATTCTGCTGCACAACTCGCATACAAACCCAAAAACAAATCCACCCTGATGTTAAGTATCCCCAGTGACAAAAAGGGAATCCAAGTCAAAGCTTTAATTTTTTTGTGCCGAATGCATGTTATAATAATGTATGTGAGTAAGGGATTTATGGCATATGTTGGAAATAATTCGCTGTAAAAGATGAAGGCAATGGAAAAATTTCTTTCAGGGGATGCAGGCTTTGGAAAATGCAGCAGCACCAGTCAGATATTTATAAGTACAGTTAACTGGACAATGATGGGAGAGAGTTTCCATGTGGTTCAGGACAAAAGCAGGGTGTGGATGAGTGTAGGTGGAGAAGAGAAATGTGATGGGATCTAAGAGGGGGAAGGGTTCAGGAACATATAGGTGTGTGTGTGTGTGTGTGTGTTTGCGTGTGTGTGTGTGTGTGTGTGCACCCTAGGGAGGAAGACAGCCGTGTTCAACATCCTTTGCTCTCAGCAGCTTGCAAGGATTTGAGGAGGAGTTAAAAGAGGTCACAGCAAGGAAGGTTGGAAGGGAAACTTGACCTGCTGTGATTTACTGTATATTTTGTCTGACCATGACTCTGAGTCCTCTAAATCATTATCAAGCCTACACTGTGTGCATGAAGTAAGGCTGAGGGTCTTACCGACTATGAGTATGAGCACTCCTCCGATAATGGCGCGTTTGTTCTTTGAGCTCTGTGGATCATTGCCGAGGCTGATGCAGGGCATGGACATGAGGAGCATTCCCACTGCTAGGAGACCCAGTATTGAGCCTGTGATCATCAGGGCACGAGATGTCTGGATGTAGGCTACAGAAACACATATGAAACATAAATTATGAGACTGTCAGAGAGAGAAAAGTCTAGCTCAGAGTTAAGCTGTTTTTCACTGAAAGGGAGGATAAAAATGTATAAATCTGTGCTGAAATGGATAAAAATTAGATATTGTAAATAAATTGCATAACATCAGGTGAAAAAAATAGAATGAATCTAAATTTACCTTAATTTATACAACAACTGCAGCTGTTGAAAGGATGCACACAGAGCAGTACCTACCTGGCAGCTCCAGGATCTGCGTCAGGGAGACGCAGTGGTAGAGTCCAGTGGAGATGACACAGTCCGCCCAGGGTCCCTTGGCTCCCAGCTCATCCATCTTCTTGCAGGTGTTCAAACCGTATTTACACATATACACCCATTCATTGGTGGAGGTCGCGATCACGATGCCCAGCCAGCCGAGGCAGCTGATGAGAAAGCCGCTCAGTTGAAGACACGAGTTCGCCATGGCGCAAACTGTGCGTAAAGAGAGCTTGGCTCGGGCACAAGAACCGCTAAAAACTTAAGTTGAAAATGTTTCAAAAAATGAGCCAAAGTGAGGAATAATGCAGCGATATTCCAGCACCATACAAGTTAATCCAGGGTTAGTTTTTCTTTGCCTTCCAAATACAATAATTCCATCTATTGAGCTCTTTTGCGCACTTCAAAATAATGAAAGTTTCACATCATCTTAGGTTTTATAGGGGAAAGTTGAGTAAAGGGGGGGGGGGAACTACTCTAAAACTGACAACCAATCAGATACTTAGGTGCGGGAATATGCTTTAAAAAAAGGAAACAACACACCCCACTTTTGTTGCTTTTCCTAGAAGTAGGTGTGCACTGCCCCTTCTTTGCATCCAATGATACAATACAGCCTGTGGAGTGATGACTGACCGGCCAGTGGCAAAGTCAGGAGCTGACGGAATTTAACAAGAAATTTGCTGCCATCTACTGGTCACATTGTATTTCTTGCTGCAGGTGTCATACATGTCACCCATCCTTTGGATCGCCAAACAGGTCCTTCTGAGAGGAGTATTCAGTTACCTAACGTGGGTCATAATAACATGATTATTAGGATTATTATTTTTATTTATAAAGCACTTTACCAGACCAATTTTTTGAAGTGTTTTAACTCAAAACTTTAGTACAAAGTGATCTTAAAAAATACGAATTAAGCCAAACTAATTGCACTTAACACCGTACTCAGTGTGCCTGCTGTCTTCTTCGGTTAAGCCTGCTGTCTTGTTACATGGCACAAATCTCATTACAAACCCAGGTTTAGACCCCTATGAGGGGGCGTAGATTAATTTTAGGGGTCAGGTGACGACTCACAGGCATTAATCTCCATTTTTCCTGTGAATTACACAACAGTTTTACATCCTCAGGCCTTAAAAGATTATTTAAAGCAAATAGGAAAAAATCCATTTCTGGTTGAAGTCGCCACAAACACAAGAAATATAACAAGAAGATTATGTTTTTTTAAGGAGTCACAAGCCAAACAGCAAAAAAGTGCCAGAGAAAAACTATAATTTAGCCCCTATATGCATATTATGAATTCAAAGAGCACCTATGATATTAAAACATACATTTTTTTTTTGTTTTGTATGCTCACCACTGATTTTTTGCTGATCCCTGAATCCATATTCTAGCCTATTCCATACTTCATATTACCAACAGAGGGCGATGTAGCATCGTAATGGCTTGACATTCAGGTGTCGTGCATGTAGGACAAAGTGTTTCCTTCCTCCTGTCCTTGCTGGACAGAGTTAAGTAAGTCCCCCATCAGTCACATCAGTTCAGTGACATGCCAGCAACACAGCAATCAGTCTAAGAGGAAGACAGAGACAGACTGAGACGCTTCACATGGTTCCACAAGGTCACCCAGTGTAATGACACGTCTGTCCCACTTCCCTCTCCTCTCATGTGCCGCGCGATGCTCTTCTTCATATTGTTTGTGTGGTCATGTATGAAGGCAGTGCTAACGCTGCCAGGTCAATGTGACACAAAATTTACTTTAATGTGATTTCATGCACCTCAGTTCAGGCACAAGCTATGAATATCTTAACAGCTAAAATGTGGTAAAGGGATATTTTCAGGTCTGTCTTGTTTATTTTTCTTTTGTTACTTGGACAAAAGCATATCTAGTTGAAAGTCACATCGAGAAAGGCAATATTCATCTTAGTGCATCGATTACAATTTTCGGGTTATTGCAATTTGCTTGGAGTTTCAGCAATTTTTCACTTCAGTGGCGTATCCCAGCAGTAATCATCTTTCCTTACCTATCAAATACAAACGTGGGCTGCATATTTCTCTTTAATTCAACCAGCTGCACCGGGAGTAAGGAATGAAAAAGACTAGAATGTGTTAACAGGACAAAACGCTGCTGGAAACAACAAAAGTTGCAGCCAGCAGTTTTGCAGTAATGGCACATGCATCTTGTAAACACATGCTCAATATTTCCTGCAGCTGCTTCAAAGTGCAAAACTTCCATTGGAGATAATCAATTATGGCATTTTTTAGTGTGGAATGTTGCAGGAGGTAATGAGCTATCGCCACTCTTTGTGGCTTTATGTTCCAGAAGACAACAGCAGCAGTCGTTCTAAATCAGTATTTTTATTTTCCTTTTATTGCAGATGAGCTGCTTAGGTGGGAGGCTGCAGGTACTAACAAGAGTTTAAGCAATTAGAAAGCTCTAACGCAGCCCCCCCGACGCCACTCTGGTCAAACCCTCCAGCCTTCTCTACCAATCCTGCAGCTGGCACTCCAGCATGGATTGTTATTACCCGTCTTTTTGTGGACATTGCAGATGGCTTTTACCGAGGTAGGCTCGTGTCCATGGTTTATTCATGTATGCGCCCGCTGTGCTGAGCGTCAACAAAATAAAAAAAGAGAATACAAATTGTGGGCAAAAACTGACGGCTTTGAATCACGACCTGTTTTGGAGTTTCAGCACCACAGTGACACACTGTCTGTGTGTGTGTTTGTGTGCGTGTGGGGGCCACATTTAGGGTGAAAGTTGCAAGATACAAACACATTATAGATCATTGGGGTAAGTGGTTTGAGCCAGTCAGCCATGTAAACAGACGGTGTTACACTTCATCTATTCCACCATTTCTCTGCATCTCATTCATATGGATCCTCCTCCTTCCCTCCAACCTCCCTCACTCACCCACTTTTATGGACTTGTCTGCTCAGATAGATGGATGGGAAGATGGAAAGATAGACTGATAGATTGATTCGAGGGACAAAAATCAAAGACATTTAGTGAGAAAAAAGTGAGTAAGGGTGAAAGAGCGAAACTAATAGAGAGAGAGAGAAAGTCCCAGGAAGTAGTCATGAGCATGAGCAGGGCATATCCCACCATGATTCCCAGAGCAGTTTGTCTGATACAGGAGGAGTGAGGCAGCAAGGGAATGGGAATATTATGCTAATGAGGTGAGGATTGCAAGAGCGACGCTGACATAGAGGGATGATGGGATTTTAGCTCTCCTGGGGAGGAAAAAGAAGGGGCGGCGGTGCATGTAGACTGTGTGTGTGAGTGTGTGTGTGTGTGTGGGTCGATGTGCCATCTGAATGCAGTGGAAAGTTCAGACTACAGTGGGGCAGGAGGGTGAGGAAGCACTGCAGAGTAACTCCTCTCCTCCCCCTCTCGAGCTCTCACAGCTGTCAATCAGGCAGCAGAAACAGATGAGGAGCGATGACACACTCTTTGTCTCCGCAAAAAGCAAGACTAGTGGTCCAGTTCAGAGGTGGAGGTGCAGTCGAAGAGAATGAGTTATGAGCGGTGAGGTGAAGAGGAGCAATGATTAAGTGATTGGAGGAAGAAGGGAACCTTTTCAGGCCGGCCCACTGTGATGGAGCGGCAGCCATACTGGATGAGTCATCCTGGCCGAGGCAGAGTGATGGGTGCTTTTTCACATAGTTGTCAAGTCACATTTTGTGATTAACAGGAAGCAGAAGCCAAGGAGAAAAGATTTGGTTTATGCTACGGTGCAACTGTGACGTGTCTCGGGACTGATGAAGTTTCTGTCAAAATGCCTCACAGTTGATCTGTTGGGAGAAAACAATGTATTCATCATTTAAGGCCGACATTCACATAACTTCATTTTGTCTTTAAAAGTGTTATCAAGCAGGGAGAATGTAATTTTTTTTTAAAGAAAACAAAGCAAAACCGGGCTCTCATTCGGGGACAAAACTCTCAGAAAACATGCATCTTCGTATAAGCAAGAAAATCAATTCAGCTTTTAGGTTGTGATGCTTTTGTTTTCCATATAGATTTTCCCTGTCGGGCTTTTTGTAAGTCTGGTGATAATTTAAAAGCCTGGTTCACAAATACTCTATTTGAATGTGAAACATCGTCCACATTAAAGTAAAAGTCTAAGTATAAACAAAAAAACATCTCTTGCAAATGTACTTAAGCTCGCAGCTTCCATCAAATTTAAGTTGCCTCTTAGTTTTACTGGTGCAAATAATTTTATATCCCTGGCTCCGCGCCTGGTGTTAACATGCATCTCTTGTCTGGATTTTGCAGGGACATGATTAAGATGGATTACACTTACATCTTCTGCTCTCTTGCAGTATCCATAGTTCGCATCACTTCCAGTGATGATGTTGCTGTAAGTGCTGCTCGTTAGGTATGCATGATGCACTTTATGGTTGACTTCTGCATGACATTCTCACTTTTAAGGAGAGGAAACTTTATACATTTCCTGCATTTTTGTCTTTTTTTTTCCTTTTCCAGCTTGCTTTACATTACTTTGCAACACAAAACAGAGCTAATACTGAAAGGCTAACTTTACTTGATCATTTTTAGCATTTGGGTTGTCAAACAGCTTGGAACAAAACCCTGAGGTGCAGCTCACATTTAACTACTGGCCGGCTTGCTGCTTTATGGTCCCATACACGTCCCTTTTTTGTTTCACACTGCATTTTCGATGACAGAACAGACGGAGCTTGTTTGCTGCAGTGGGAGCCGAGTCGCAACTTGATTTGTGTCTAATTCTCCAGTGTGTCTGCGGTGTAGCAGCCATCACTCACCGCTAACTGTGTTAGCCATTAGTATCAATTAATCTCAACAAACGCTGTTGCCCATTACACTCAATACATCACCGCAAACTCTGCTAACTATATGCCGCGCAAGAACATAACGGTGCCACCACAGCCCAGTCACTCCTTGGGAGAAGATGAGAGATACATGTGTCATTCTCCATATGGCTAAGTGGGAGAGAGAGAGAGAGAGAGAGAGAGAGAGAGAGAGTTACAACCAGAAACAGTGGAGGAGACAGAGGCAGGAGGAGAGGAGTGAAAAAAGATGGTGATATATAACTCGTTCCAGCCCCTCCGGGGACTGAGGTTCGCAACCCTCTGTCGACGCAGTAAATAAACTTCCTGTGTTTATCATAATAGTTCATTAGTGCTGGCAAGAGATTTACACAGGGAGCGGGGAGGGGGGGCGAGGAGAGTGGATTAGGAAAGGTGCATTTTGTTTTTCAAAATACATGTTCTGAAACATATTTTAAAACTCTCCGACACTTGGCGCCTCACCATGTAAACTTATTTCCATTAAGTCTTTACCTCCCCTCCCCCGATTCGCTCTCTCACTCCCTCTCTCTATCCAGCATTTTCAAACCGCTTAAATTAGCCTCCTCATCATTCTGCTCTTTATAATCCTCCTCCCTTCCCCCTCTCTCCTCTGTTGTCACCAGCAATAGAATAATCTATTGCTCTTTACACGATGGGCTGTGCATTATCTAATATAGGAGATGGGAATGTGTTGGGCAGTGGGACAGAGAGAGAGGGAGACGTGTCATAACTCTAACTGTATATCATCTTGATGAGAGTCTCTGCAGTGTTGGACCGAGTTGAAGTCGGGCCATGTCTGGACCATAAGATTACATTATATTCCTTAAAGGGATAGTTTAAAATTTTGCGCAACACACTTGTTCTTTCCAAGGGTGCTATTACAATTACAGCCTTCTATCTGTGTGTGTTAAATACAGAGCGGCAGTCAGGACGCCATTCTGCAGATGGAAGAAACTACTTGACTTATGAGAAGCTTAAAGGCAAAAACTCAAAACTTTGCCCGCACTTACCAGCACCAAGCACGCACATTAATATTGCACATACATGCAGAGTTTTGGCTCTGGTCTTCCTACAAGCACGATGGGGCCAAACCTGGCAACTTATCTGTGCCAGTGAGCCGTTGAGAAGCTGTGCAGCCACCGCACACAGCTGATGTTTGCCAAGAAATACTTCCGGTAAGTCATATCTCCCAAAACCTTAAATTATTTATCCACTCGAGAGGTTAATAGATTAGATAAAAACTAAATTTGTCAGTTTAAGAGGGAACTTTGGACAGAGTAAGGAGCTGCTTCTCCAATCAGCGCTAAGCTAGGCTTAACATGAACTGCACCTCCATAGTTGGTGCACTGATATCTAATTTCAGAAAGCAAAGTGTGAGGTTATCTCCTTCAACATTTAAACTCTTTAAAGCTTTTCTAATTGATATCTGCATATTAAAAATGGCCAAGTGACTGTATGATGTGAAAGAGATCTCATGAAGTAATTAACCTATAAAGACTTATTGTTCAACACAATAATTCCACTGAGCTCTCATTTTTTATCCCATTGGTTTTATGGTTGTCCACCTTCTGTGATGAGTTCATGCTCACTGCTTTCATCAGTCTCATGTTGGGAACTTGCTTTCACTAAAAAAAGCCCTGAAAAGCCACTTCACTCAATTTTACCTGTGCTAAACCCACCAGCTCACAACTGACAGATGGAGAACTTTGTCGGTAAAAAGGAAAATATTTCCATCAGTGGTTGGTGGAGACAAAAAACAGAGTTTAAAAAGGATAATCATGAGACTCGAATCAGTCAGGCATGCGTTAGCTAAACTCATGCTAACATCACCACATGCCTGATAGATTTATAAAAAGACAGCTGTTTACCAACAAGTTCACAATGTCAACTTTGAAAGATGCTAGGTGAGGTGTCAGGTTTATTCAGTGGCCTCTGAGTGGCAATAATTCAGTCGATGCTGCTTTGAAAACGGACAGAAAGGCTGACAGACTGATTCCTCGGTCACTCGGGCGCTTGAAGCAGCTGTGCCTGGTCTGTGGGAATCAACTGGCCTCGCTGCCTTTTAAGCAGGAAGCAATCGACACTTCTTAGTATGAGTGCTGACACATTGGCATGAGTGCTGATCTGCTTCAGGATCGCATTGTAGGTGAGTTTCATTATTTATTTTTTCAGATAAGATTAACTATAATGGACGGGGGTCAACGACCCAAGAAGATCATTACTTATCCACTGACTCAAGCAGCGGCCGATACCTTTGCTATTCCTCAATTACCAGCTGACAGACAGGCCCGTGGAAACAGGGTCATGCCAAAGCCCCAACCTCCCCACGTATATTAGGCTAAATCTCCTTCCTCTCACCCCACTACCCCTCTCTGGGACTCTCCAGGGACTGTGCAGAAGATTGAGTGCTCCATTGTTTCTGCTAATGCGGTTTAGCTGCCTGTCAAAAAGGCAGTTGGGAGCTGCTCCAGTCTTAACCACCAGCTTGTCTGTCACCGTTATTGTGCATGTATGTTTGTGTGTGTCAGCTTGTGTGTGCATCTTAATGCGCTTGAGTGCAAAGCATGCACTTAGCACAGTATATACACATGAATCACATACATTGCAGCGTGCATACGTGTAACTGTCGATGTTATAGTGCTTGCAAGTATTTATTTTATTGCCCATCTTTTTCATAAATGCTTCCACATAGGTGCTTTTCTATATGTTGTGCTGCCTTTTTTTATCATGCATCCATTCATAAATAACCAGCATTTATTTTTTGCTCTCTAGCTTTCCCCCTAAAACCAATTCCATATATATGCTTAACCATACAGATGTATTTAAATGTATTTACCCCCTATCTGCCTTTGCTCCCTGACTGCCAACCTCGCTCCCCCCCCCCTCTTAAATAAACCAATTTAATCATGGAGGCTTCTTTGCCCTCGTGCATTCTGTGTGTGTGTTTCTGTGTGTGTGTGTGTTGGCTTGTTTGTGCTAAGACGCTGTGCAATAGAGAGAGAGAGAGAGAGATCCCCACAGGCTTGTGTACTTGTGTGTGTGCATGCATTTGTGTGTGTGCGCATGTGTATGCGTGTGTGTGTGTTGGTGCGTGTGTAAGTGTGTGTTTGCAAGGGCGCACATGCATCCTCTTCTTCCCATGTCACTGTTTGGTTCAGCGATGCCAAGCATGCTCATCCAAAATCTATGTGACCTTGCCAGTCAGCCAGTCACTCAGCCGTGGCGGGGCATCTAGTACACCTGCCCTCTTATGCTGCGTGTGTGTGTGCATGCGTGTGTGTGTGTGCACTCAGATTGTGCATGTATGGATGATTTTTTTTTCCCTCGTTCCTTCTGTCTTATTTGTGTCGCTTCGACTGTAACAGGCAAACGGACCCCATTTTGTCCCCTAAGATCAGCTGATTAGCATCTGATTAGGCCTTTAATCCTAATGACTTTTTCCACCACACGCTTTAAGACCAGACTGGCTTTGTCACCCAGTTCGAGCCAATAAAACATGCTCTCTTCAGGCCTGTCCCAAAGTGACTGCAATGATTGCATAACCTCACATTTTAAAAATGTATTTGAATGTGGAAATTCCCTGCTGCCCTGCAAGACGTGATACCTATGCAGCCAAAATGAAAAAAATTCACCTTTCTCATAACAGCTGCTATCAAAACATCCTGAAGCAGATATTAGGTGCTTGTTCATTATTTGTTTGATGGTAGCTGTTTGGTAGCCGACAGTTTATAGCTGTAATTGTTCTTGAGAATGCCTTGGTGTGAATGTTTTTTTAACTAGCTATATAAATGTGAAGCAGTGTTGCTGCATAAAGAGTCAAAGTGCTGAGCAAACCTTCTCTGGATAAACAGAGATTAGAAATACACACACATGCTCACTCTACACATACAGACACACACATAGCTGCCGGGTCTTACGTAAAACAGACAAGAATCAAGGCGAATACCAAACAATCCAGCGTGGAGCTGCTTTCCCTGTGATTTCAGGACAAGCCTGAGTTATTCTGCCAAAGGAAACCCTGATGCTGCATCTCATCAATCATTTCTGTGCACCTGCATGTGTTTGGTTCTAATTCTGTTCACTTCTGTAAACTTCCTGTCTCCTGTGGGGGGACATTGAGCTTAATTCATTTCTCGAAAGAAGCAATCTGGCTCTGGGCCCCTCCGTGGAAAATCAGAGCAGCGTCTCCATCATCCTAATATTAAAATGGCCCGCACACCTCCCTCTGCCTCTCATCTGTGCTGGCTGGCACGCCCCAGGGCCGTTTGTCACACAAACAGCATCTCATATGAGAGTGGGGTTGACATCAGCCCACCAGGAAAGACGGATGACACATTTCACTCCACCTTTAAACAATTGCAGAGGCTTGTCAGTCAAACTAGTGCAGAGAAAAGAGAAGCGAGTGAAAACCCAGCGGGTCAAGGGAGGAATGAAAAGAGTTTTGTTCAGTTTAGTTCAGGTTTTTTGTTTTTTAGTCGTATGTAGGTCAACACGGGGTCAAAGGTAAAGTGAAGTGAGTTAGACAAGAAAACAGGTCAGCTCAGCGGTAAGAGCAGAAGCAACAAGCATTCTAAGCTAAAACTAACATTAAAAAGACAAACATAAGTCATAAATAGAAAACTGAATAAAATAACATTATTTTAATATGCTATAGTCAACAGATATGCAGTGTGGAGAATTCAGGTTAATGAGTTGAGAAGCCTGATGGCCTGATGGTGTTAAAACCTGTCCTTCAATCTGATGGTATGTGCTTCTGTTTGTTGGTTCTTGATGTTATATGTCCTCTGCAGGTACTGATGTTAATAATTACATGTGTTGCAGCTGTGGACAAAACAGCTCCTGTATCAGAATGTGATGCAGCCCATCAGCAAGCTCTCAATGGTGCACCTGTTTAAATGCTGACATCAATTTGAAATTTCTTTCGTCTACTCAGGAAACAGAACAGCTAGTGAGCTTTTCCTCTCTGTATGCCGCCTTGTTGTCATCTTTAATGAGTCCCAAGATTATGTTGTCAGCAGCTTTAAAAATGACACTAAAGCTGTACCTGTTTGTTCAGTCAAAAGAAAACAGTGAGTATAGGAGGGGGCTAAGAACGCAGCCCTGTGGTGCACCCATGTTGAGGATCAGCAAGGAGTAGGTGTGGCTGCGGATTCTCAAAGAAATCAAAGATCCAGCTGCAGGTGGAAGTCTAATGGCCAAGATCAGTGAGTTTTTGTTCTGATCTTGTTCTTTTTTCTCTGTACTTTATTTAGCTGCCACTCTCTCAATATTCAGTCAGTGTGGGAGTATGTAGGCCAAGAACGACCACATCACCGTTGGCTTAAAAGTCATGTATTTGCTCTTGAATGAGATATCAGAGTTTGTGTTAAAGCATTTTCTTGCCCTTGAAAATTTAATCTCAAAATGCACTCAACATAGTTCATTGGGCATTTTATAAACCACTGATTTCTCTGTCAATTTAAAGGCCTCTCAAATACAATGAATCCATGCTTCTGAGGTTGTGCAGTTCAACACCAGTTTAAATGGCCATCAGTCATTTAGTACTTTTTTCTCTTAGTATTCAAATGTTTAAAAATATTGAAAATTCTACTCAAGTACTTAACACAAGTTAACTTTTTCTCTAATTTAAATTTGATTAAACTGGTTGCAATGGAATGATTGTGTTTTAAATAACAGGGGGGATTTTTTGTTGTTTTTTAGGTGGTTCAGGACCAAGGTCAGCAATGCGAAAAACTAATAAAATATGAAATCAGTCACTGCTGTGCAGCTTAAATAATTTTCTGTTTAGTTGGTTTTCTTCTTCTTTCTTTTTCTCCTTTTATCTTCTGTTTTTAGGTCGATATCACCGTTGGAGGTGACAGAGTAACAGAAGAGCTGGCGAGGAGAAAGAAAAGGAGCAGAGGGAGAGTTGTCTAAAGGGGAGTAATAGATGGACGGGCAGGGATCACAAGGGGACATGGGAGGGCTGCCGAGCTGACACCGAATCGTCTGAATCAGGGTTTCTCAAGGACTTTTGAAAATTCACAGTTTGATCTTGGCCTGTGGGGGGAATCGTGGGGGAGACGAATGGAAGGTAAGGTGGAGTTGAGCAAAGGAGGGAAGTGGTGGAGGTGAAGAAGGAAGGCAGGGACGGGGGGAGCTCTCACAGGAGCTGAAGAGATTGAGAGTACAATCTGGCGTTTTAGGAAGGAGAGACGGATTGGTATCTGATACAGTGCAGCTGCGGTGACAAATAGGCCCTGTTGTATTTCAGAACCACAGAAAGCAGCTCGGGTGATACTCGGTGCTCCTCTGAGTGTGTAGTGGTGGCCAGTACTGACATTTAATGAGACTGGGGGGACTGTCCAACACCGGAGATTAATGTTGTATATTCGAGCAAGCAAGTGGATAAATCAAGCCTCAAGCTGGCAGTTTGAGCCTTATAAATTACCGAATTGCAGTGGAATACACTGTTCAGTTAAAAACAGCTCAATTGTTCCTTGGCACACCTATTACAAAAGCATTTATGTAAGTGGCCACAGTGACAACAAGTGACCTATCATCATACTAATTCGATAGTGCTCCCTGTTTTAACAGTGCTGCAGCAACTTTATTGATTGCGAAACAACAAAGCACTAATTGTCTCTTCACTGTGCAGTGTATTTAAGTCTGGAGAGGATCGCATCCTTATCAGTGCTGAGCCAGGCACCAGGAAATGGCACTGGAGCCTCACACAAAAGCACACTCCAATGCATGTATGTAAGCACACGCAGGCATGCACATATGTACACATGTGCAGATATTAATGTGCCGAGGCAACACGCATCGACACGAATAAATGAAAACGGACCTACCTGCAAGCAGACCTCCCCCAGAGGCCGTTTGATCCGTCCAGTCACATGTACGTGTGTGTGTCTGTGTGTGTGTGTGTGTTTGAATACCTCAAAGACTCGTGCCGTAGCCCGCCACTGCGCTCGCTCTGCAGCCCTAAGCTGCGAGAGGCAGAAGAAAAGGGATTTGCTAGTTCACCACTGGCTGCAGAAATGACTGCGTTGCTTTGGCGAGTTCTGCTTATGTGGGAATTAAGTGGCTGAGAAATTTGAGGACAGTTTTTACTCCTCTGATTCAATCCACTGAATATGTCTTTGGCAAATTTACTACATGAACATAAGATGTAAAAACCTCAGGGGCGAAGGAAGCTTTCAACTGAGTGAGTTGTAATAAAAAGTGTCATCGCGGGAGGAACCAGTCTCCATAGCCCGGCGGGTGCAATTCACAGTATATTTGTATATCATAAACAGTGCATACACAGCTGATTCACAGACCCGAATCATAAATGTTTCACACTACTCTGCAAATACACAATACATTATGAAATAGCAGAGTTAATCATTGACAGTTGCAGAAATTCCACATTACAATTTTTGTCCTAAATCTACTGAAAGTGTCAGTTCCAGTGGTTTCTTTTGCTTATCCTTAAGCCAGGACCGGCTTAGACTGATAAGAGGAGCTAGCCGTGGGTCATCAGCTGCTTAGGCTGCATAGGCATCTGTGTGTGTGTGTGTGTGTGTGTGTGTGTGTGTGTGTGTGTGTGCGTGTGTATGTGCGCCCATTTGTGGACATATGC
>JAPZDY010000007.1:5612202-5629105 GCA_029783645.1 Ctenochaetus hawaiiensis | reverse complement strand
TAGCAATCTGGCTACTTGAGAAGCATCTGTATCTCTGACGGCAGTCGTCCACCTGTTGTGCAAGCCAACATTACAGAAGGCTTTCCAAGAGCTTGGAGAGAGGGGAGGAATTATCACAAACACAAACCGATAGCTTCTGATGTCCGGCCATGAAGCCAGTTGGAGGTTGGTGGCCACACCCCAACATGAGATTAGCAGAAAATTTTAGGACAGAACTTTTAGCTTTCTTTTAACTTCTTCTCAGTCACATTTAAAAAAACATTCACGGATACCTGCTGGCTTCACATGAACACAACAATACCTGCAGACACTCGGCAGGGCTTGAAAATCTCCAGAACTACACAGAAACGCACACACATGCACATCACACACACACACACACACACACACACATGCCAAAGGCTGTTTACTGACATGTGATTAGCGATGGCTTTCTAAAAGCTGCACTAGCCTGTGGTTGCACACACACACACACACACACACACACACACACACACATAAATGAAGAAGCGCTGCACACACAGACATTCTGGTAAGTTAAAGAGGTTCTGTGCACTGGGGTTGTCCTTGGGCAATATCATCACAGAGAGAATCAATAGAGCCATCGCTCAGAGTGAATGGAAAGAAGAAGAGAGAGACGCTGTGAAATATACAAGAGAAGGGAGGGTTACAAAAAAGATGGGGGAAGAGGGAGAGTAACAGATGTGTGAGGGAGGGGGAGGAGAGAGGGTTTGGGGGGACCAGCTGTATAAAATAAGAGGAAATGAAAGGGGGTTAAAAAAAACAGAAAAGTGAGTAAAAGAGCGTATCATTACAGGGGAGCGAGAGAGCAGGAGACTATCACAGAGGGATGAGAGGAGGAGTGAAGTATGGAGCTGAGGCAGAGGAGCACAAAAGGAGGCTCAAGACAAAGTGACAGGGACGGATGGAGGGAGCGAGTGAAAGTGGAACAGATGGAAAAGGAGGGATGAAAATCAGGTAGGGGGAAAAGAGACGAGTGGGTGAGCAACGCATGTGAGCATGAAGTCAGAGGAGTGGGGGAAAAAAGGAGGGGAGGTGAAGAGGAAGGCTGTTAGAGCAGTGAATCGGTCAAAATGAGGAGGACAGTAAGAGATGGAGGGGGAAAAAAAGGATAAAAGTGGTGAGGGTGAGTTAGTTAATGACAAAGGAAGGGAAAGAATGGTTAAGAGGAAATGAAGGGATGATAGAAGAGAAGAAAGTGATTAAAGCGTTTGAGCGAGGCGGTGATTAAACGAGGAACGGAGTGACCCTGCAATCACAGTTAACCAGATTTATGGTACAATGTACATGAATGACACTTTATTATGTCTGGGGGATCAAACTATGATGTACTCGCTCTTGTCAACATGGTGGGGAGGGGGGGTGGGGCTTGAGATGTGATTAAACTTCATATGTTAAAGGTGGAAATAAACACAGCAACAGATTTGGATCACAAACTGAGACAGACGGACAGTAAAGCGTTTGATTTCTTACATTATCATAACTTTTTAAAGCTGCTCTTATCAACAATGGATCAATTGACTGTAATGGGAAAGGATGTTGCTCTCAGTGACAAAAACATGTAGAGTTATCATACAGGTTCTGCAATTCTCCTCAGATCCTCAATGTTTTAGCACCTTTCAGCTCATTATTTTTGATTTTCCAGCCTGAAACTTTTACTGTTTTGGTTCTCACTTGCTCTCGTTAACTCATTTCCGGGGGGCTGTTTTAAAGCAGACAAAAAAAAAAAAAAAACTGCTCAGCACCAAACAGCAGACAAAGAGAGTCAGCAACTAGTTGATGATTATAGCAGAGCCTTTGGAGCTGAAAGATAATTTGGAGCAAATTTGAGTCCTGTGTTAATGTTGCTCTGTGTGTGTGTGCTGGGTGTGTAAACAGGAGGCAGTGTGTTTGTATGTTTACCTTATCTAACATGTAAGTGCTCCATTAGCAGTTTTTTGTTGATGTTGCTTCAACATCAGGCTGAAAATGTGTGTCACTGCCTTCTCAGGTTGAACAGTTTCACCTCTGTTGGGTGAAGTTGATTGAACTTGACCCAGTTGTGATGTTTCTTGGCGCTGGAGTAAATCTGCACAAGACTACAGCAAGGTATTAAGGTAATTACCTAGAGGGGGAGCAAAAACTAGATAACTAGATGGTGTTAAGTTACTCAAATCTGAACAAAAAGACCAAATAATGTGATTTGAACAGATAATTCTTTTTAGTTTCTTTTCAAGTTGCTTGTTATTGTTCATTTCAGCTTCATAAACACACCAACAACCGTTAATTTCATGTAATTCCATGTGACGAGCATTCTTAGAAACTCATATTAACGACATTTCAGATGCTGTGTGACCAACAGGTGCAGATACACTTTAAAATGCTAATGTTGGATCTTCCTGTAATTTCTTTATTAGCTACATTGTTGATGAACTTTTACTTTCAGTGAAGCTATGAAGGCTTTTCTGCAGCTTCTGCGGTACAAAGAGGCAGTTATTTCATTTCCATTTCCCCATAACTCTTTTTTTTTCAGTCGTTAGTCATTTGCGTTTAATTGTCTGAGTTTTCGTCTCTTGTCTGGTCAGATGTATTGAGGCTGTACGGAGGAAGCCATTGTGTGTTTACAATTGGCAATCAGTGGTATGCACAGCCTGCAAAAATCTGTCTATGCAAATGGAATTCATTGTTGGTTTTGACATCAAGGCTCTGTGGCTCGATGATGTCCCACGGGTATTGTTGCACTGACATTTAATACAATTACAGTCCCACATATTACTTAAGTATAATATTTTATTATTCTTTCCATCTCTGCATGCAGTAAATTGCAGTTACACGAACACAGAGACAAGAAACACAAACACAGCATTAAATGAATTTAAGGTTATTACATTATCTTTAATGTAAATAGTTTCGATTTTGAATGCAAAACAAAATTTTATGATTAATACACCTTTTTTTCCCTTCTATTTCTGGTTGCTCAATACCCCCAAGTTCAAACAGTGGATGCTGGTTGGGTTCATACTGAGGGGGGATCCATCAGTTCATAAAACTTAATCCAGTTGAAAGTAAAAACCAAGAGAAGAGAGACAGATTGCAAGTGTAGTATGAGGATGTGAAAATATGTTTCTCAGTATATTTTAAATCAGTTTGATTCAGCAATCGATTCTTGAGTCAGAAACATATAACATTTACCTGATTTGAGTTAACTTCTGGTTAAATGAAGACAGATACAATGTTGTCTCTTTGCACCTTTCATTAAAATAACTGAAGATTGAACTGCATGTAAGCCAATCAATGAGTGTTTTATACTTTTCTCCGACCCTAAAACATAAGTGTGCGATCAAATCAGTGACATAGACGTGAAAAAACTCTGCAACTTAAGTGTGTTAAGATGGAAGAAAAGAGTTTTTCGGGCTCGGGAGGGTTCGCTCGATGGGACGGATGTGCCTTTACGAGGGCGTAATTACATGGAACGAGTGGCGGCCAGGAGAGGCAGCCTGTCTGCCGTCAACTTCATTAGCAGGTCCCATGTTAATTCATGACAAATGCCCTACATCGGAAAGCGGCTGATTAGATCGGAATAGATCATAGAAGACACAGATTAGCTCATATTAGCCTCATAGAGGACCTCTCATTATTACCCAGCTGGCATGTGCTCCTGCTCTGAGGTGAGCTCGGGCCTCCCCCTCCTCCTCCTCTTCCTCCTCCTCCTCCTCCTCCTCCTCTTCCTCTCTCTTATTCTACACATTGCAAATGCAGTGAACTTGAGGAGAGGCATAGTGGCCTATATTAATGTAATCCCCTGCACCTCGCACTGCAAGCTCAGCACAGTGCAGCCTCTGTCATGACAATGGGAGTAATGGCCGGGGGGACATTAACCTGTGGAACCCAACATGTACATCTTCTTCACCATGACAGTCTGCTGCTGCAGCCTGATTTTTTTTTTTTCTCCCCTCAACACAGCGTGAAGAAACTGATCCAGGAATGTTTAATGTAGGTCGCGTACGTACTGCTGCTCCATGGGATTCTCTATCATGGAGGGAAAGTATTGGGTACATTTATTTCTCTACAGGAAATTTGCAGCTGAAAAACAGTTGCAAGGTACAGCTAATCTTTTTACCCTTTAAATTAAGGAAAAAATGTAATTAACCCACACATCCTTCAGGCATGAAATGAAAAACACACGCACATACACACACACTGAGTTTAAGGTTGCTCCAGGACAATTGTTTAGATCTTAGAGATACAAATTCTCTGTACAGAAACAGTCCGAAAGTTTAACTTTAACAAGCTCTATCAATCTCCAAAGATTGTATGGAAATGGGCAAAATTGTGGATCAAAGGCTTGAAAGTGATGATGAAATGAAGAGCATGATGGTGAAATGAAGAAATTAAGCTTCTTGAGAAATACAAGGCAAGACCTCAAGTCAGCCAAACTTTTCTAAAAGACCAAACTTGGAGAATATTTTTGACCAAGTGGACCCTCGGAAAAAATGAGCAAAAGCATGAATTATTGCTCTAAAAAATGTCGTAGTTCAATAGGTGAGCATTTGATTTAATGATCCAATAACGTTTTCAGAGCGAATCTAATATATTTCAAAGATGCATGAAGAACTGAGCAACAAATGTTAAACATCGCATATCACTGTGTAATTACTTCTGAACCCCTGCTGTAATTACCCCACACAAATGAAACCATGGTTGAGAGGATTGGTATAGACTCCATCTCCATCGTCTTGTTCCTGAACTGCTTGCACATCTCTAAATTAAGATCCCATTTCCTGTCAACCTCATTACTCTCTGCAGTAAACCAGCATGCAACTTGTCACTCCTCCTCTCTGGCATTGCTCTTCGCACGTGTTTTTTTAAAAAAATGTTTTACTTAAGAGGATAAATACGTTGGAAGTGATTTTTTAAGCTTTTCATTCATTCTGCCATCTGCCATCACATGAAACTCTGAAGGCCTTAATTAAGCTCCAGCGTCTTCCATTAATGTGCTGTAAAATAATCGTTTTCTGTCAATCTGACCCGAAGACATACTTTAAGTATTTATGGTTTCTATTGTTATGATAATGAGCCAAATTTCCAAAATGTCTTGTCTTAGGAAATTTAAAAGTTTTACCATCGACAATTAAAAGCAGCTTTAAATTTCTTCCGTTTTTGTTGTTGTTTTTTTGCCACCTTATACATTAGTGATGACAAACATGTTATTAAACTGTTATCCATTAACACAGTCAAATGACATGGGGACACATATTGGCATTATTTTGGAGTCCTGCCTTCAGGCATGTGATGCATATTATTTCAAAATCCAGTCTCCTTTCAGTTCTCATTGTTTTTGGTCTCTGCCGACCCCTGAGGGTAAAAATGGCTCATTAACTGATAAATTTTTGTGTATTTTCACCAGCTACTTACTAAAAACAAGCACTAACACTGAGTCGCTAGTTGATATTTGTTGTCTGTTGCTTAGAAAATGTTAAGTAAATTTGTAAGTGCTTTTTTTTTTAATGGAAAACAGGTGCCTGTAACTGGAAAGGAGATTAATGAAAGCAGTGAGACTGAAGTTGTAGCCTGAAAAAACCAAAACTGTGAGCTGAGAAAGGATAAAAAGTTTTATAAATATGAGAGAAGCTGCAGAGCTGACTGATCATTATTGCCACCAAGGATGTTTTCAGTGTAGTTTCTGTGCTTGTTTTTTTTTTAGCAGTTTCATGGTATATTTTCACAAAATGGTGTAACATGGGCCATTAGGAACCCGCTGCGTTTTGGAATGAATCTGAATTATGGGCTGAATACACATTACGAGACATTTTTAGAATATATACTATATTTAAAAAAAAAAAAAAAACAGTGAATAGTAATAGAATTTAATAGCGACAAAACAAAAGCAATTGTAGATACACAAAGACTCTATATCATAATCCGCTTTCACAGACACCAGTAATCCTGTATGGCAGCCCACACACATAGCTGCTCAAATTTCATACAGAATACGGTCGTTACAGAGCAGTCACAGACGGTGGTGGGAGGATCAATAAAACTGCACTGCCACAATTTACACAACATGTTTTAATCAAAATAAAAAAGAGTAATTTATGTCAAGTATGTGAAAAATTTCCGAGGAAGAAGTACATTTTACATGCAGGTAAGATAATGAGGCTTTAGTGAGGTGCAGCCATATTTTTATATTATCATAATAGCTTTGAAATGTATTAAGACATTTATAGTAGTTGCACTTGCAGATTTGCATATCAAAGAAAGGTGAATTATCGGTCTGCGCTCTCAGGGTTCCCATTTAGTTTCCTATAGGTTTTGCTCCTATAGGTAACATCTACAGCTATCCGTCACATTTGATCTTTCCTTAATATAAAAATACTGACCATAGTAGTTTTGAAATTGATCACAATTGAAGTTTCTATATTTTATCATGTTGGTAAAACATGTGAAATCCCCATTGTTGCGGCTCTATTCGTATTGTAATTTTCACATCAGTGCAGGAGTGAATAACTCTGTTGCTGTCAGACAGTCCCCACTGGCAATGTCACGATTAAATAATACATTTAATTCTAACTTAGCTAGTCTTTTCATAATGCAGGGTTTTTTTTTTCTTTTTGCAATTGTCAAAGACTGGAGGAGTAACCATGGGGAATTTTCCACAGCCAATAAAATCGAGTTTGTGACAAAGTAAGAAGGAAGTACAATAAATGTCAAGAAGCCTAGATGTCAGTTTTGTGCCCAAACAATCTCAGTGTCACATTCCTGATGACAAAAACCCTGTCACTGCTTTGAAAAGAAGCTTAGGTTTTAAGCAATATGACATTTGGCTTTCTCTAAAGATTATGCAATCATTTTGTCCAATTTTGTTATCCATTGCTTAGTTACTCTGCATTTCCATTCATTTTTCTGGTCCATGTAATTTATTTTTTTCCAAAAAAAAAAAATCTTTCCTGAAAATGGCAGAACAAACCACAACAAGCTGTTCAGGAACCAACCTTCCACAAACAGCATCTGTCTGTTTTCTGTGTTTGTGTACATCAGTAACAGGTGCTACATTCATGCACCAGCTAAGATAAAAGACATCTGCAGATGTCAGACGATACACATGCCTCTTTTCTTTGTTGTTGTTCATGATTAGTTAAGTTGTGTAATGTGTCTGAGGCCTCATTTTTAACACATTGTGAAAATCAAAGACCAAGAAAAAGCAGCAGGACTCCAGCTGAAGAGCTGCAGGTAAGCCAAAAATTCCACCTTGGGAGAGTTTAAATGATTTAAAAGCTCACGGTAAAAGCCCCTCCACCATCCCGCAGCTCATTATACATCCTGTCCTACTATTGGACCTCATCATTTTCTATAATTGCCCCCATTGGCTGAACTCCTCTCTGGCCTATTTTGTCCCATTCTGCTGAGAAATTAAGGCATTCCTCTAGCGACCCTGACCTGTCCCAAGCCTTGTCATTTGACTGACAGCCCATTAGCGGACCATTGATTGGTTGAATCGCAGAATGTGTGAGCCAACCTAATTAGAGCTGAGTTCCTCCTCTCTGAATGTCAATTGAGACCCTTGGAGGAAACAAAACTGCAGGCAAATGAGGCCTTTCTAATCCTCTTGTAGGCAACTGTTGTTTTAACTCGACAAGATCAGTGTAATTTACAGTACAGAGCCTTTAGAAAACAACAAGTCTGTGTATGGATATAATTCATACAAATAACATCAGAAAATGGTGTGTACAGACGAGTATAATATACATATATTAATCAGTCTTATCCAAGCATGCAGCTATGCAAATACATACTCGCTTGGGTATTCATTGTATATCCCCTCTTTTATGCTCTTATATTCACACTGCCAGAGGTCCTGATTAGCGCTTCAACTCAACTGTGCAAACTCACAGTGTCTCATAGGGAGATGGAGGGTGTGATTGAGCGGACACTCCCTCAAACACACTTTTTGTATGCACACAGTCGCAGAGGCAACACTTCTCTGTCTACTCGCAAACACAGCTCTTGCAAACATGTGTTCGATTTGGATGCATATATGCTCTAATGTGTTTGAGCACACACACCCACATACATGCCAAAACACACACTGGCTCCTTGAGATGTGAAGTGTGCATGCATGGATGCATGTATTGCCTGCAGCACGTTTTGGGACTATTTGGGCCAATCAATGCAGCTCTCCTCCACAGATGGTCCTGCACTGAATCTCTTACTATCCCGCCATTAGTCATCTCGCCTTCTCCTCTTTATTCATGCAGCAGTAACGACGTATTCCGCTCAAAACTTACCTTGACAGTTTCGGTTTTAATGGGTTTGTGAATTCAATCATGAAAACGTAACCATTTGCGTGGTCACAGGAGTGCTAAAGATGATTTTTTTTTTACTGTAGGCAAAGTGCTGTACATGATGCTTTTGTGATGAAAAATTGGTGCCTGTGTACGTGACAATATATCAGGCTGGTGTAGGATTGAGGGATAATTGCATGACGATAGTGAGGACAATCCGTTCAACATGAAAAATCAACCTACTGTACACTGTCTTGTATATTTTCCTGAACTTGGTGTTTATTTCTGCAGTGAGATTTATGGTGTAGCAGGTCTTTGTATAGAACTCCATTTGAGTGTTTCTTGTTTTGTTTCTGAGGGTCCAAGGTCTTTTTAAGGACAACAACTAAACTTCATTTGTTGATCAGCCACAGTTCTCTCCAGCAACACAAGATAAGAACAGAAAACCGATGAGGAAGCATTCAGGTCAGTGCAAACATGGGTACATTGTGTAAGTGCAAGTGTTATACATTTGCAATTGACATAAAATATAGACACCCTATTCAGAAAATACATCAACTCAAAAAGGCAACATTGGCAAACTCTACTCTGAATATTTCAATTGTTTAAAAGCTTTTTGTGTGAAATAATTTACCACATAAGAGCGTTTCCTTGTTATAATTGTCAGTAGACACGGTTCCAAAAAATGGAGTTCAAAAGCTCTTCTATCCTGACAGTGTAATAAAAAGGCAAATTAAACCAATGCATGCTCCAAATACTTGTATGTGTCTTAATTACTCAACACCCAAATTTATCTGTATCGATTTTAGTCATAAAACAACAAAGAAAAATAAGCTAATAAATCAGAAACACTAAGGATTGAGGGTGTTTAGAATTGAGGATGTTAAGGATTAAAGATGATGTATACTGCATAGACTGTAGAGCAACTAAGGTCAAATTTGTGGTTTGTGATTCCCTCAAGTTCAACTAACTTGATCTAAAAACTATGTGGAAAGCCTGTTTTCATATCTCTTAAATTAATAAATTAAATTGCATTGGTTGTACCATGAGATAATTTGTCACAGTGCAGGGACCCATCGCTCCATTTAAGGACAAAAACTAGGTCCCCACAAGGTTACCCTT
The DNA here is from genome assembly GCA_029783645.1 of Ctenochaetus hawaiiensis. Classification (NCBI taxonomy): domain Eukaryota; kingdom Metazoa; phylum Chordata; class Actinopteri; order Acanthuriformes; family Acanthuridae; genus Ctenochaetus; species Ctenochaetus hawaiiensis. The sequence goes on along the minus strand of JAPZDY010000007.1, from coordinate 5,619,701 downwards.
GACATTTTGTTAGATAAGACTTGGTGTTGGTTGGGGTTAGAGTAAATCTCACAGGATTAATTGTAAATCTATACATTGTCCTCTGTGTGACAAAAACAAATGTTAAAAGATTAAATGAGTCTCCAGCAACACCAGCAGCTCTATGATGCTTTAGCTTGAGCTAAATGTTATCGTCATCATGTTAATGTGCTCAAAATGACTAGCTAGCTGATGTTTAGCTGAATATTTACTGTACTCTGTTTTAATGTTGGGATATTAACATTTGCTAATTGACACTTAACACAAAGTAAAATGGAGGCTGAGGAGAATGTCATTGCTTTTTACAGATTATTATTGGTAAACAAAGTATTTAGGTAAATTTAAATTCTACCTGTTGGTGACAGATAAGTGTAATTCAACAAATGCTGAGATACGTCCTCATAAAGCACAAATGGGGACCGTGAGGGACCAGTGTCCTTACAATCCATCCATTAGTCACTGAGATATGTCGATCTGAACCAAAGTGGAAGATCAAGCTACCAACAGAGCAGCAGATTAAAATCACCATCCCTTGATGTAAAAAAAATAAAACATACATATCAATTTTTCAGTACAAAGAATTCAGACATAATGTGAGTGAATGTCCTCAATCGTATCAGTATTTGCACAAACCAAGTATCACGTGAACAAAGCTAGAAAACAAAACAATGAAATCTTGGCATAGAATGAAACACACATGCACAAAGACGTCCCCACAATGTGAGAGCTATACCACACACACACACACACACACACACACGTATGTTATCTTAAATGGCACCAGTATAGGCTCAGACACACATATACAGTACATTACACACACACTACTTGAAAAACTGAGACACACAAACACACACACATACTGGCACACACAGATACACACTCACACACATTCTGGGGGCTGCTGTTGCTTCCAGATAAGTCTCTCTCCATAGACCAGTGTCTTTGTACATCAGGGGGAGCAGAGGGTGAAAGGCACTGGGTGGAATGAACTCATGTTGTTAATTTGTTTCAACTCTGAAGACACGGCGCACGCCAACTCCAAATCTTCCCTAAACATTCCCACTTCTCCTCACCTGCTCCTTGAAACCTATTTTTTTCACCCAGCTTTGCTCCACTTAATTCCTTCCTTCCTCTTTCTTCTTCTTCCTCTTTGTCCTTCTTCCTCCTTGTCCCTCTGTCTTGCTCCTTGTTAGCGAGCATTGTGCTAAAAGGTGATATTAGTGCCTTTAGCGCTGTGCCAGGAATACTAAATCACAGCTCCCTGGCATTTCAACGGCCTCTGTGCTACCTGGGCTTGTACTGCCAGATTATTTAGGATTACATTTACACACACATGAGCACACACACAAAGACTGACTATTTCCCCCCCTCACAGAAGAGCACTCACCCTTACTCAAATTGGCAGCCGTTGTTGGCTCACCCCTCAGCTAAACCACTATGTTCTCCAGCAGTCTTTTACCAGGCGTAATTACAGTTTTGGTTCAGGAATGAGTCATTGATGTGGTTTAATGGTGTGGGTTGTATGTTTTTGGGGCAAATAGCAAATTTGCTGTCTACCTCAAAGAGACATAAAAATATGAAAGGGAGAGCGAGGAGAGAGAGGAAAAGATCAGAGGAAAAAGGGGATGAAGGTGAAGGCAGGACAAAATGGGTGGAGCAGGGTAGATAAAAGCAAAAAAAAAGAGGTGAATTACGGGAGTGTGTGTGTGTGTGTGTGTGTGTGTGTGTGCACTTTTGAACATGTAAGGACAGAGGGCAGGAAGAAGGAGGTGTGTGGGGGGAAAACAGAGGGCAGGGGGCGACGAGTGGACAGGAGGAGGGATCTCACATGGTGAAAGAGATATACGGCCCCTGCTCGCAAAGATGAAGGGCTACTTTAATTGGGTTTCTGATTCCTGGTTAATCCTATTCTCCATATTAATCCCTTACAATGTACACAATCAAAACAAATACACCCATGGGGGAAGAAGCTGTTAATAGGAAACAGTAATACGGATAAAGTGTGCGTGTGGGACACCTGTATACAACCTTCGGGGACAAACTAAGGGCATGTCCCAGTCATCACTCTCCCAGGGCACAAAGGGAGTTTGCACTCACACATGGGGCCCCTAATAGCATCTTCCTCCTCCTGGAATGTAATTGTGCAGTCGTTCTATTCTTGAATGCGGCTTGATATCCATGCAAGAGAGCATCAAGTGGTAAGAAGTCACCTTGCCTCCAAAAATAGAACTAAATATCATTGTGCCTTTTTCTTTTGCAGTTCTGTTTATTTCTATTGCTGAAGTATCCACTCCCAGGGCTCCCAAAGCTTTAATTTGTCATGCAGCCACTTACTAGCCTCCAGAGTCGTGTTTGTACTAAACAATGCATAGAATTTATTTCACAGTTAATTCTTTTTCACCCTCATGGTGGATTTGATTTCGACTGCTGTCTCCATACCACTCTGTAAGCTTCACTCCATGTCTTTTTATATGATTTATGAAGGTTTTCAGAGTGGGTATGCACATTTAAGATGTCCCTACCCTCTCCAAGAATTTATCTCTTTACTTACCGTTTTATCAACTTTAAAGAGGCATCTTGTCCTTGGGAGTCATTTTCATCATGGATGACTACAGACTTTAAAACCTGCGTAATTAATGCTGTGTAATCAAGAGCATTGTTTTTATTGATTTCTCATTTGCGCTGAAATTAACTAATCAATTTAAATAGGTTACTTTTAAGCTACAATATCTTTTACTATAGTTACCATAATCTCATAAATTTCCCTCATTGCAAATTTATGAGATTTATGAAAGCATTTCCTCGGTTCCAGTTTTTATTGAGTCTTATTTATATCATAGTCCTTTATTGCTATGCGCATGGATGGGGTGTGTGTGTGTGTGTGCAAAGCATTTTCTGTGCATTTAGTTGGCATCAAAAGTGCCAAAAAAATAAAGTCTGATTGATTGAATGACTGATATCTAATATGAAGGAGGAGTGCACGATTAGATTATGGTTTTATTTTTCATCATAAGTTTCTGTCTGATATAAATTTGTGGTTTGCAGTCAGGTTTTCCTCCAAGCAAACAACTGTCTGTTTTATTCACTCTACATATCAACAATAATCCAAATGAAAGGAAAAACAGGATTAAAAGATGCCCCAAAGCATTTCGCCACAAACCACTAAGGGATTTTTCTATCATTTTTATGCTTATCAGAGAATTTTTAATTTTATTCCTTGTCAAACTAATGAATGGTACCTCACTCGAATCTCTTAAGCGGATTACCCAAATGTGTCTTAAAGTATATGTCTGTCTTTGTTGAAACTGGCAGATCCTTAAAAAAAAAAAACTATGAAAAATGAGATGAATTTACCTCGAAATCTGCTTGAAGTATTAAAAATAAAGAAGTGAGTATTTAGAAATGGCAGGAAACACAACATCCTGGTATCTGTTGGGCATTAGCTCAGTTTCAGGTGTGTGATTAATGTCCTCATTGTACCCTGTGTCCATTTATTTTCTTTACACTGACATGAGTGTTACTACTGTTAAATGCTGCCATGCAGAATGGCCACTAAAATTACATTAACAATATAATCATGCCATAAGGGAGATATATGATCCTCTCTTTCACAGTGTTAATATGCAGTTAAAAGAATACGACTTAGAAATCTGAGCTCAAGATTTTCAGTTTGTCAAATGGATGAGACATAAATTAAATTGATTAGTTCTATAGGATACAAAATATTATTCCAAGGTGAGAAGAGAAATTGTACTGTTAACAATTGGGTATTGAAAAAAAAAAAGTGCATTATCAGCCTGGTGTCTCCAGACATTTGCACGATTTGTTATAAGGCACCTTGAGATGAACTTGACTTCACCTAATCATCAATTTCATAACATAAACAGAGAGAAAATGCAGTTTGAAATGCTCAGTTTGTACTCAGTCCTGCCCAGCTTCAACAGGTACCTGAGGGAGAGCGTCTGAAGATCCATGCAAGTTTAATGCTGCTGGTTTCTGCAGCAGAACAAAGCCCACAGAGTTGGTTTTCATCTTTTCCCTATATGGAGCAAGTGGAGCATGAGGCAAAGGAGGACAGGTAAGAAAACACTTTTTTTGCCCAACTGTATCAGATTTGTCAGTAAACTGCGCCCCGTATCACACCAGGTCACCCAGCAGGCTGTGAAATGACTTGTTGATCCCGGGAATGTGAGTTTGTAGGAGACAGAGAGAGGCAGCGACACCTCCATCTGCTGATAGGTCAGACAAACCTTTTCATGTTAGAAATCGCACCGAAAATGTAGCAGCATCGCCTCATCCCAAAGCTGAAGGAGATTGATCGAGAAAGAAAAGCAAAGGTGTAAAAAAACAGACACTGGAAGTATCAGAGGTGTCTGACAAACAAGGAGTTATCAGAAAAAAAAGAGAGTGTGAGGGCCCCCAAGAGCCACGCATCACTGACCAGATCTCACTTGGTTAACAAAGAGATTTACTGAATGTTCTGCTCTAATGATGGCAAATTAGATCAGAAGAAAGAGAAGTGAGTGCAGAATGGATGAAGGCAGGACTGAGTGCTGTCCCTTGCATGAAGCCAAATTAGCATGCACAGTAGATCTCTTTTATGGCGTTGGCGCTGTCCGTGGTGCTGAAAAGATGTGGTTACACAACGGATAATGTTCTACTTGGACGGCAGGAAGCAAGTGGGAATAAATCTCAGGGGAAAATTGAGATTTCAGCAAGCTATTAGCTTTGTGTTGGCCAACCTGGCAGGGACATCGCGGTCAGAGCTGCAAAGGTACTTAAAAGTGGACTATTACCTCACAAAACTAATGACCGCCATCTATAACAGGTTTCAATTCAGAAAGTCATCAAATTTTCTCCCTTTTATTAAAAAACTTATAGCAGTTAAATACCTCTTATGCCCTAGATGTGTGTGTGTCCAAAGAAAGATTTTTTTTGCTGTCAAAGGCAAAATGTTATGAAAAAATATGAATAGGTCAGTGAGTTTGTTTTCCAATAAAATGAGAGTTAAAAGAGTCAACTCTGGTCTAAAGGGGGCGCTGGAATTTATATTGGATTGTCTTTTTTTTCTAAGAAATTCATAAAATAATCAAAGGGAAACATTCTCGAAAGCCTGTAGTTTAAATTCTGAATGAAAACATTAAGCGCAAATTCTCTCTGGGACCCGAAGAAGCGGAAGGAAATGTTACCCGACGAGTTTTCATTAAAATTCAACAACAGGCAGCCTCCGTGAGAGGTTAGATTATTGGCCGACAGGCGCATGGACAGCCGCACACACACACATGCGCGCGCGTACACACACACCCAGACACGCAGACACACACGCGTGCGCGCACACACTTCACAGCTGGTGTGCCTTCCTCCAGCAGAGACTGACAGAAGCGGGGCGACCGCTCTAAGCTGTGAGCGCTCATCTCTCCTCTCCTCCACCAGCGCGTCTTTTGCTGTTGACATAAAAACTTTGAAGAGGTGAGAAGGCGAAACGTCAAAACGCCGACAAATCACCGTCGACAGCGAGCATCAACAAAGAAGAAAAGGGGAGGAAAAAAAAAGAAGAGAACCATCAAGTCCGAGAAAAGCGGTGGAGCCGGGAGAAAGAGGGAGCTATGCCATCTCCCGTTGAGCAGAGCCCAGTCCTCCTCTGTTATGTGTCGGAGCTGCAGCATGGTGTCACTTTCCGGACTCTGGACCTACTGCCTCGCCCCCGGGAGACCTCATCTCCTCTTCCTGCCTGCCCGTACGCTCCTGCTGCTCCTTTTATTGACCGTTTTCTCCTCCCCGGAGCCCTGCTTCCCGCACCCTCAGCCTTGCCACATCCTCGCCCGGATAGGACACACCGTGCGCCTCGGTGCGCTCTTGCCGACCCGCCAACCGGCACGGATACAAAACGCGCTCAACCGCGCCCTGGCTAGCCTCCGGCACCAGAGCGGAGGGGCAGACTCCTCCACCACAACCTCCCAAACACCTCCTCTGCTGCCCTACAACCTGAGCCTGGAGATGGTGGCTCGATCGCCCGCGGGAGGAGACCCAGAGTCGCTGTCCCGTAGCGCCTGCCAGGACCTGGTGGTCAGAGGGGTGTCCGCTGTGCTTGCCTTCCCCCGCTCAAGGGAGGAGCTGATCCAGGTGGAGTTCCTCGCGTCTTTCCTGGAAATCCCCTTCATCTCCATCCTGGAGGACACAGAACCTCTTGTGACAAAGGTAATGGGTTAATACAGTGTGTTTATATGCACCTGTAGCAGGGATGTTTTAAAAGAACAGAAAACACAAAGCACTGAAGGTTATTGGGGTGCGTTTAAAACATTTTTAAGCTTTCCGCACTGTGCACTTTAATAAGCAGCAGCCTGCAGTCAAACATATTTCATTTGGACCTTTATCAGAGAGGTGACTCTCACGGATGAACCATTGAGTGACCAGCGAGCCTCTGGCAAGGATTTTGGAGCCTGAGCTTAAGAAAAACTCTCCTTACGTGCCAGATTTTAAGCCTGGCTAAAGGCAAATGAATAATTCAAGGTACAGTAATTGTAACAAGAATAATAAGAGCAATTATTCTTAACCTCAATTTGAAGAATGACCAGAATAATATTATTAGGAACAGAAATAGCACAAAAAAGAAGAAACGGATTACCGGAATTGCAGATTAAAAGACCATTTTATTGTCTCAGAGTCTGAAGTTGCACTGCTAAATGTTTTCCTCCAAAGTGTGATGTACTGATTGATCTATTCAGCTGAGGTTTGCAGGTGGACCTGCAGGCCTTTTGCATGCATGTTTAATATCAGGTGGCTCTGCCTTGCTTCTGCACTGAACCCTCAAGCCCTCAAGCAGCAGAGGTTTAAAGTGAAATGTGTTTTTTTTTTCTTCTCCCTTTAAGCTCTCTTCATGTGTGAGTGTGTGTGTGTTTGTGTGTGTGTGAACAGAGTCTGACTCTATGAGCAAGAGTGTGTGCATGTATGATTGAAGACGGCTGTGTTTTGGCACCTTTCACAGTGAATCATTCAAACGGCGGAGATACTGATAGAGGGATGCTGTGGAGAGGTGTGGTGTCTGCAGCTCGGGCTATTTCGTGTGTGTGTTTTAACATTATGCATGCTTTTTTTATGTGTGTGTGTGTTGTGTATGCATTGCTCATTGTGTGCACAAAATTGCAGGTAGGCAATCAACGTGTGTGTGTGTTTATGTTAGTATTCCCAGCAGCAGTAGAGCTGCTTGCCAGTCAGTCAATCCAGCTTCACTCATATCCGCCTCCGACTGAGCAGCCAACTGCATCTCTGGGTCACACACACACACACACATTTGATGGTACACCACACACAGAGGAAAAGGCACGTGTACATAAAGAGGACTTTCAACTTCACACAGGTTCAACTGACACACACAAACACGCACACTCACACACAGGCTAAAGTAAGAGGTGGTATTAGAGCGACAGGCAGGAAAGAGAGAGGGAGGAGCATGTGTGTGTGTGTGTGTGTGTGTGCGG
>JAPZDY010000007.1:5599604-5612102 GCA_029783645.1 Ctenochaetus hawaiiensis | reverse complement strand
AGCATGTGTGTGTGTGTGTGTGTGTGCGGGTATGTGTGTGATCTATAGTTTAAGTCTGAAATCTTTGTCCTGTCGCGTCCCTTTGTCAGCAATGTATTGCTTATTCGATTTCAATAAAGCTTGCATGAATGAGAAGTCGCACCACTTGACGGATGTGTCGGCAATGCAAGGAGATAAGCAGGGGAGAGCAGGAAGAAAAGGAGAGGAAAGGAGAGATGAGGGGAGGAGGAGGAGGAGGAGAAGAAGGGGTGGGCCGGGGAAGGAGGAGAGGGGCTTTTTTGAGCTGTGGGAGGCCTTTCAGTTCCACAGAACTGTGCCAAGCAGTCAGTGGGCAAAAGAGAAACAGCCATCACTCTTATTTCTCTGTGTCTCTCTGTCTCGGCTTTTCAGTATTTTTAGCAGTAAAGTCAACAGCATTTTCATATAAATGCCTGTTTTGGTTAGCTTTTGTCTTTTTATGCCTCATGAAAGTGCATCAGCTTTATATTATATTCATAAATTATTCATCGTCCTGTGTCAGGCCGGTCTTCGTTGGTACATAGGAGGTGTTGGTCCCAGGTATCTGGCAGCAGCAACATCTGTTTGCTTGTGAGCAGAAGAAGGTAAACATGCTAGCTAATGAGCAACAACCAGCGGACCAATAAAGACTGAGAACAGATCGAGAGGAATCTATGGTTAAAGATGTCACAGGAGAAGTGGCTTTAGGAAAAACTCCAGCTATTTAAAACAAAATTATGTATTAAAGAATAAATAGAATCAAGAAATGTGCATAATATTAAAGTACAAATGAAAAAGGCTTATAATCTGTTCTTGTTACAGAGTGTGCCGCTGCTTGGGTAAACAATTTAGTTATGAGATCATTCTTTAATTAAGTTAGTTAACAGAAATTTAATTAACAAACAAATTCTAATTTCCCTTTATGAGCCAAAGAAAAAACAAACGTTTGCACTTTCCTTATCTAAGAATCTATCATTCCAAGTTTAATATAGGGCCCAATATAATATCAATATTGATATGAGATGAATTATGATCATAGATTTTGGATATTGTTATATCAGGACATGGCACAAGTGTTTTTTCCCTGGTTTTAAAGGCCGTTTTCTTATTTTTTCTAGCAATATATTTACCTTTACCCACTAAGACATTATGTTCACATACCAAAACCATGTTGCACTATCGATAATGAGGTATTTAGTCAAAAAAAAATCATGATTCTGATGTTGTGAATCTCAACCAGCCCTTTTTCATTATTCATTTTTCTGACTTTTAGTCATTTTTAAAGTTTAAAGCATCTCTTTGTGACATTCTGACATGTTAAAGACTCAACAGTTGATTTGATTGACAGTTTAATATAAAAAAACAACAACAAGTACTTTATTGGATATATTTAAAATTGTTGAGCTGCAGCCCTTTCAGGTATGATTTCAGTACATACCAGTGAAGGATTGTAATGCATTCTCCACAGTGCATCTCTACAGACGGAGAGCATTGTGAGACAATAGAATAAAAGGAGGCTGGTAGGAGGTGGGACGGGTTCTTAAACACACACAGAGAGGGCAGGGACGAGTAGGTTGGGTGAACAGGGAGGTAAATTGTTACCCTGCACGAACACAGGATCACACACAGGTTTCTCCGCTGATAGCGAAACACACAAACAGAAGATATAATTTTAATTAAAAAATCTATTTACATTGCAGCATCAGTGTAGGAGGCGTACTCCTGAGACAGGGAAGGAGGGCTGGAGAAATGGAGAGACAAAACAAACGCCTCTGCCAAAAAATGTGCCGGATCCGTCACAGATTGATCCAAGAGGAGGAGGGAAGGGGTTTTTTTTTTGTTTGTTTTTGGAAGGAGAGTCTTCTCTCCTGAGTTTTTTTTTTTAAATTTATGGAGATTTTTCTTCGGGGTTTTGAGAATTCAGCCCATGTTTTCGGGTGAACAGATCCCTTCTCTGGACACACACACACACACACACATGCAGAGGAGGAAACACTTGCAAGTCTTCCCTGTCGAGTATATTTCACACAAATGTGCGAAACAAACAGAAACTAAATGTGACCTTTTGAGTGTGTCCATCACAGGCTGAGACGACTTCTTCAAGGTCAAAGAACATGTTCATGAGTAAAAACACAGTCTCTCAAGAATTAATTAGTATCAGCACTGCATTTAATTTCCATTGACTGTCAGCTAATTTAATATTTAACGTTTCATTTGAAGACAAAAGCAAAGTAATAAACTTGGCACAGCCATGCTGGGGTTGTCATGCATCAAGTGGGACATTTCTCAGAGGTAGCAATATGAGATATTTTCCAGATTAAAACTGATGCCAAAGGTTTTCTTATCATTAGAAACTCGACAGATAAATTCCCCCCTTGAGTTTTCAATTCACAACATGTTCCTGTGGGAGAGTTTTAGCATTGATGAAGCCAGAAAAGGACACAGACAGACAGACAGACACGGGGACAGGAAGGCAGACGGAGACAGAGGTCAGTTGTCCGTCTGCATTCTCCTCTCTCTGCTTAGTCAGACGGAGCTGTGGGACTTAGTGATGCGCCTCTGCAAAGGAAGTGCTTATTCCTCCCAACCTACTTAAGCTAATTAGAACCACTGTGTGACCCCTAACTGTAAATCTCTGCCGTCCATCTACGGCAGGGAGGATGAGGAGGAGGAGGAGGAGGAGGAGGAGGAGGAGAGGAAGCGGGTGGTGGTGGTGGTGGGGGAACAGACGGAGGAGGGAAAAAGGAAAAAGGAAATGGACTCCTAATTCTCATCAGGGCCATAATGGGTTTTGGACAGTTGATTTGTTCATCAGTAGCTTTTCATGGAATTAGGGTTAGAAATGAAATTGAGGATATTTTACGTTTAAGCGCAGAAATCCAAAAAATAACCCTAATTAACCCCCCCCCCCCCCCGAAAAAAATGAATGAGCCGGGTTTTGGAATTGTTATTCTACCAGTATGATAGGGTGTTTTGGTAATAGCAGCACAGTCATTATAGGATGAAATAATTTGGTCGCGCGATTGCCCACAGATTTAATTGAAAAAGAAAATCTCTGCGATCTCAGTCCGTCTTTTTTTCTTTCTTTTTTTTTTTTTTAATGTGGCCGGCCCTTTTTAATGCGCAGCCTGACCAAACAATTTTAGATTTCGCTGATAATATCACAGGAATTTTTTTTTTTTTTTTTGTGGATCATGATTTCTATTCCGGAAATGTATTAGCAGGGAGGGGAGCTGAAGGAAATGGTTCTGCTGATTCCTGGATGTGATTAGGTGGGATGGGTGGTGGGGTGTGAATTCATTATTTGTCGTACTTCACAGTGAAGCCCGTGTTCCTGCAGCTCAGTTACTGTCACTTTAGCCCCAGTTGCACTTGATGTTATTTAAATGCGCCCTGAAATTCTTCCATAAAGCACAAAGTAAAGAACTATATATTTGAGAGAGTCTGAATAATGAATTCTGAATAAAAATTTAAATGCTCTTCCTGTTGGCAGTTCAGGTAGCTCAATTATTTCCCCATTAAATGTTATATTATAATATTCACTACAAAAGAGAAGAGCACTGTGTTCATATTTCACAGGCTAGTTTGCCTTGGTGTTTAAATCAGACCTTAATTATTTGCATGAACATTATCATTATTACAAAGGCATATTTGCTTTGTTTCTGTTGATCCAACCCTTTGCACTTGTTATTGTACCGCAGCTCCCCTGGATCACAGTGTTAGTTTAATGCCTACAGTGCAGATATTGATGTTATTAAATCTTTCTTTCAAATATAATCACAATAACACGCTCTCAAATACAGTCATGTGGTGTGTTATTTATTAGATTTTCTGTGGTTATGATTTGGAATAACCTTTATCGTTCTGGATGGGGACTTTTTCTTCCCCTCTGCAATCTATCCATCCTACATTCTTTCATTAAGTCACTCCTTCTTTTTTTTTTAATGACATACCTCATTCTGCTTAGTAAAATGAAGATTAGTACAGTAAAAAACCCAATTTGCGACTTTGAATGAAATTACATTTTAATCCGGGGACCCTGCTGAATAAGACGCATTGTGGCTCTGAGCTAGCCCGGCTCTCAGAGGACACACACGCTGCACACACACACACACACACACACACACACACAAATCCATCCATGTGCATATATATATGCGAAGACGCACACGCACACGATCCACACGAATGTATACCTGCATATATGCAACTCACACACTCAAACACACACACTCGTGCAGTCTCTGTTCTGTGCTCACTAAAGGTTATTAAGCCTAATGAGGCTTTACAAGGCCATGCTGCCTTTAGTGTTTTCTTTGAGATGATGAGGGGATTTGTGCCCGGACCACAGTGGAATAAACGAGTGGAAAGAGAGGGACAAAAACTTGTGCAGAGCCGCAGCCGCAGGCAAAGTGACAGTTTGAGACAAGCAGGCCACTTAATGCAAACAGCTCAAAGCTTTTTCTTTATTAGTGTTGTGATGACAGTTCAGCACAGTCTTGACTGAGCCAGATTAATTGAGCAGAGCAGAAAAACAGCGGAGTATGTATTACCAAAAGGACTGTGGGCCTGTTTGAGCCGCTCAGTGTGGCATTTGAGTCAGTGTTCTAATGTTTGGCTTGTACTTTCGCCTCTGGTGGAACAAATGTTTTCCAGTAGCTCCACGCCAGTACCATCTTTCTATACAGAGCTGAAAAAAAAAAACCAAAAATAATAATAAACGAAGCAGGCCGATGATGGATAGAGACGGAATGGAAAAGATGGGCTGCGTACATGAAGCAGAGAGGGAGACGTGGTTGTCATTACGGAAAGTTAATCGAGGGATTGGAGGGGGAGGTATGAAGGGATCAAGCGACGAGGGATCAGGGAGGAAAGAGGGAATTGGTGAGTAGGGAATGCTGAAAGGAGGGATCAAGGAAAAAAAAGAAGAAATCAGTTTCGTACCACGTCAGGCGTCGCAGCGATCACCACAGGTTTGCACGACTGTAAAGGAGCGTCAGTCTGTTTGTAAATGCAAATGAAGGCCTTGTAGAACCTTGTGGCGGAGTTGTTCAGCTCTGCTCGTTCTGATTCGTCGATCAGTTGAATATTACTGCAGTGTGATGTTGGTTGCATTTCTCCAAAAGTTAACTTCAAGTTTATACCGCAGGGGGAACTGTGATTTCTTTTTTTTTTTTGCAACCCCCTGCAGTCCACTCAGCTGCAACCAAAACAGACTGCCCACATTAAAATGAATTTGTCGCAAAGCTTGACTTGGTCTGAATGAGGCTGTAGTTGGAAGTAAGGCATCAAGGAAGGACGGAGGAAGTCGACTGCAGAATTAGAAGAGGAAGGATTCGGGGAGAATGTAGGAGAGTAAAATACTGCAATAAGGTGGAAAAGATGGAAGGATAGACGGCAAAGAAAGGGGAACTTAGATGGTGGAAAATAGAAAATAGGGAAGGAAAGAGTTGGAAGTAAACTGAGGAATCTGGTGGTTTAGGAAATGTAGGAGGAAAGGGTTCTTTACTAGGAAATAAGGGAAAGGAAGAAATAATCAATAAGGAAATGAAGGAATCAAGTGACATAAAAACAAAGAAAAGGAGAGATCCAGAAAGAAACATAAAATTCCAAAAATAGGAGAGAGAATTCAAGGACAGAACAAAGGAACAAAGGATGGTAGGAAACAAAGAAGGAGAGTTCAAGGAAGAAAAGACACAAACACAGTCTGAGGTATGGAGGAATAAAAGAAGTTACGTAGCATTCCAGTAGGACACTAGGGAAAAAATGCAATTGAATGCCATGAGGTAAAGAGGGTTCAGAAAGAAAGGAAGAGATCATTTTAATGAGGGATCTCTCAAAGAGAAGTGAGACAACAGGAAAGGAGGAAGAAGGAAGGAAGAAAAGGTGAAATTTTCAAGTAGGAGAGTTGCAAATCAGGTGAGGAATGACTCAAGAAGGAATCAAGAGATGAAGGGATGGTGTAAGGAAAAAAGGATGATGGAGAGTGTGAGTGAAATGAAGGAATGCAGGAGACCTGGACCTCGTGCTTCCTCTTCTACAGACGAGTTTGATGGAGGCAGTTTTATCTAAACTGTGCCGGTTCATTAGAGGATTAGTGAGTGATAACTCAGAGCTATCTGTGATTGAAAAACACCCTCACACCTACGTTTGCACACCAGTGGAGATAAGTAAATGCACGCAAACACACACACACACACACAGTCAGTCTGATGCTTTCACACACTGTGCACATACAGATTAGACTCATGCGAACTTATTGAAAACACACCGATAAAAACACACGTGAACACAAAGTTTCAAACTTTGCACATCCTTCTAAAGTTCCCTCCATCTTTTCCTCCATTGAACTTGTGTCGCTGTTGTTTGTGTGCACACTCATGAGAATGTGTTATTGTGTTACATTAGGTGGCAACTGAGGCAGAAAACCAGAAATCTAGGCCAGGTGGGCTTCGATGATAAGGGCAGACTTGGAGACAACACACATATAGGGCTCTATAGCACCTCCCAGGGGTCACAGGTGAAAGACAAGCAGACGGGAGAGGCAGACAGGAGGCAAGACAGGTGAGAATAGGTGAGAGAGACGTGTGCTGATGTGAGATTAAACAGATGCTGACAGATGGCTGTGGGACACGGTTGAACGAGTGCCAAAGCGACGGGTTAGCCAAACACCCGGGTGTTAAGACAAGAAAGTGGGGTAAAACATCCAGAAAGAGGGAAAAACGAAATTAAAGCAAACAAACAAAAGACGAAAAAAGTAAGCAAAGAGAGAAAGATAAACAGACTTAGACAGATAGACAGGGTGAGAGATCCAGACGGGTTGAGAGGGTGAAAAAAAGAAAGATTAAAGCAAAGGAGAAAGAGACAGCAAAGAAAAGTGAGCAAGCTACTGGTGAGAGATAAAGGAAGGAAAACGGGAACTGTGAGGTGACGGAGAAAATTGTGACGGAGCAGAAAAGCTGTCAGAGATGAAGTTATTTGAGAGGAAGGAGAGATGTAGACAGGGGATTGAAAGATGGTAGACCCCAAGGTAACTTCTGTGTTCCTTCTGGGATATTTATGTTGGGAGCTGGCACGCAAACAGGGATGATTTAGAGCCCATCTGGATGGGCTTTAACACCACCTGCCCACAGAGAAAAGCTGTCTGAAAGGAGACACACAGCAGTGCACCGGTGACACACATATAAACACACGTCGTTGCATCGTTTACATCAGTTACATGTGTAGAAATGCAGCCTGTTTCTCTCATTTAGATCCAATCCGGCTCTTGGGATTTGTAATCAATCACCATACCGCTGAAATGTTTGTTTTTTTTAGAGGCACTGCGTTTGCTCACCTGGTTGTGTGTGTTACCGTGTGTTAATCCTTGATCCCAGCGCAAAGGTTCAAGCCTTAAGCCCTTTGCTGCATGTCCTCTTTTTTTCCCTTCATTCTCTCGTTTTCTCCTGCCTTCACAATCTCTTTTCAGCTGCAACCATCAAAAAAGCACATGGAAATTCTTACTTTTATGACAATGCAACGATCCAAGCTTACAGAACAGGGCACTAAGGAGATTTTTGAGAGCAAAAAGTTGGAATATTCTGTTGAATCTGACACTCTCAAGAGTAAACTAAGAGCAAAAAGCACCTAAAACAAGAGTGAAGTGAAGCTGATGGCCTGGCAGAGCTGCACCAAGATGTCAACAGGTTACTGCAGATGTCTATGGATCACAGACTTCAACTATCAAGTAGAAAATAGTTTGTTTGAAGTTGAAACTCCTCAGTTCTTTTAGTGAGTGGAGGTTTTTTTCAGTGCTTAGAAGAGAATGAAAACCATTTTTTGGTATATTTGTGGAAACAGTATCTTAGTCTTGAGCTTCAAGGTGCACCTTTCAAATGACTTTAGTCAGGTGCTGACTTTGCTTGGAGCCACGCTGTCAGCTTCCATAGTTTGCAACTGACTGATGACCTTCATATTTTGAAGCCAATACAGAGCTATTTTTTTTTGTTCCTGTTCAACAATACACTGTTAAGCTATCAGTTGTGAAGAATTGAATCTGTCTGTTTTGTTAAAGCAGTAGATTTAAGGTTGATGTCCACCATTGAGCCCCAAGACCTTCTGTCTGCTCTAATGTAAACAATATATAGAAAGTGCAACATGAAAAAGTTAAAAATGCATTTTTCTTCTATTATTATAAGATAAGATAAGATAAGATAAGATAAGATAAGATAAGATAAGATATTCCTTTATTAGTCCCACAATGTGGAAATTTGCATTGTTGCAGCAGCAAGTGGACAGTAAAAGACAGACTGTAAAAAGCAGCAATAAGAATAAAGAACGATAAATAATAAACACAAAATAAGAACAAAAAATTGTACATTATTTACAAGGGTGATGGTATTAAGTGGTAATGGTTATTGTGGTTATTTGTCTTTAACTTAATCATTTCATTTAGTCGTGCTCTTTTTTGTAACTACAGTTCCACTAGTGCTTTGGAAAATGTAAACAGGATGTATAATGCTGCCAATTAGCTGTGAGATAAAAGATAAGCTTTGTTTCTTTAACTGTCTGCTGTTGCTGTTTGCATTAAACCAATTTTTTAAGAAACTATCACAGGATAATTTTGGAGAAAAATTAAAAACATGATGATTTTCAAGCAAGTTCTGGAGTTGTGAGGAGCATCTTTTTCCCTCTGTTTTCTGGGTAGACTTTTGAACACTTATCCATGAGACGGGGAGATAATGAGTGTCAGCGTCTTTCCCTTGCGTCTCTCAGATCTTCCTCCTCAGTTTGAAAACTTCTGCTTTACAGAATTCTATATCGAGCTCTTGGTTTTTTGTATTCCACTCAGGAAGAAAAAAAAAAAAGCGCGTTAGCTTAGCTTGCTAACTTTGGCACTGATTCCCACAAGACACTTTTCTTTCATGTTATTTCAATACTTGCTGAGTCATTGGCAGCCTCGCGCGCCCGCTGCCATGTTTGTCCTGCATTATAAAAATGGAGAACTTCCTTTCATGGCTCCAGATGTGCTGCTGGAAAACGACCAAACTGTCAAAAGTGACAGCGATGAGCAGCTCTGTGACAGCGGTGCTCTGTAAGTTACTGCGTGATTCGAATCACAACATGGTGGAACATAATGGAGTCGTAAAATAATGCAGAGAGTGCTGAGCTCACAGACTGGAAGCAACAAATTACAGTGTGATATTAGTGATATAAAAGACCAGAGGCTCTCATGCACCAATTAAAGTTACTGCACTGACATGATCAGTGGTGTCAAAAAAACAACAGAGAGGATGCCAGGGACTGCAGAAAAATAGATATTTCATGTTTCTTCAACGTAACTGTTGCATTTATGGTCATTTGATTTTGTTGTTTATTGGAAAAAGCATATATATTGATGTTAAAAACAAAAATGATCTTTTTTTTTAGTTTATTAACAACTTGTCCAACATCTCAAGTGTTTTCTCTCCCTAAAACTGGAGCTAGGTATAAAAAGGCTAATGCCTGAACTGATAAAACCTACCTGCGCTGCTGTCTGACTTAGCTAAAACATTTCACCTTCCCCTGACAAATAAATAAATACAGCACAATGCAAAAGCTCACACTCCTCCTGTAACACACCTGTAATCTCCTCCACCTGTCACAGACATTTTGCAGTGGAGGAAATCACGCACACATTGTTGTAGCTGCATGCAAAAACACGGCGAAATACACACTTACACACACTCAGACATGACAGTCACGTCTCTACCCCACACATGCATGGATACACGCGCTCAGTCAGATTGTATCCGTGAGCATCCATCATACACAGAAGCTGTCATTTGAAGGGAAGTCTTGTTTCTCTTCTCTTCACTCGCTCTCTTTCTGTATTGACCTCTGTGTTTTCAGCTGCTTCCATAAAGCAGAGCGGAGCAAAACCACAGATAAATTCTGAGTGATAGCCCGGGCTGACTGCTGGTGCGAAGGGAAACTTCAAGACGGTTTGATATTCATATGCACAACATCTAACACATAAACTCTATTTATGGGCCGGAAGGAGACGTGCAGACACGGTGCAAGCAACAGAGAGTCGGTACAAGATCCGGGCCAGCAGGGAAAAAGAGATTTAAAGGGGAAAGAATCGAAGACAATGGGTGGTTGAACGATGCAAGGAGACAATAAATGAGAGCTTAAGGGTGGGGTGACAAAAAGGAAGAAAGAAGAGAGAAAGAAATAAAGGGTAGAAAAGTGTGATCAATTCTCCTCCCTCATTGCCCTTCAAAGAGAGGACAGACAGTCCTCCAGATAGCGCTAAAGCAGCTTCCCTGTCGCACTTATCTCATGCCAAGTCATGCTAGAGAGCGGAGCAATATTTCACTCTAATTCAGGTCAGTAACGTGCATATATCTTGCATCATTCCCCCTTTCACTCTGCCTTTCTTTAAAAGGAGAACTGAAGAACATCATCAAATTACAACTATTTATAACACTTAGGGAGATTTATTCTTCGACCGAGATCCGGACTGTTTGAGAGGAGAAGCATCTGTTCAGACAAAATGACAAACAGCATGAAACAAAACCATTTTATTTTCTCGAAGGTGAGCATGGCTCCTCTGTGGCTCAGTGCAGTGCTACAAGTCCAGGCGGCAAGCTCATTAAACTACCTGACTTTAAAGTTCTTCTTTTCTTCAGACGTGTTTCAAAGATTGTATACTTTGCTATGATTAATATTTTATCAACATGATTTTCCTACATAAAAAGTTAAAAAAGATCTCTCAAGGGCTGGAGGCACATCTGCTTTAAATTCTGTGTCCATCAGTTACAGGTCACATGTCCAACCCTGCAACCTGATGAAAGAGCAGTGTGTCCATCAGAGTGGCTAACGTTAGCATTAGAAGAAACATTGGAGGGGATTAGCCTGAGACTGAGGCTCAAACATTTATAAGACACAGGGGAGGAGTCTGTTATGCACCAGACTTGGTGACTAGCAAAGAATGACAAGTGTAGTTAGCATCTTTTATTTGGTTATGTTGTTTGCTAGCTTACTAGCCTGTAATTAGCAGTGAATGAGGCAGTGCCAGTGGTTGTGCTAATGCAAACTCTCACTTGTCGTACTAACTGTCCACTCTGTGCTGGTGGTTTAAGGTTTCTTTGCGTGTGATTCGCTTTTAAACGTGGTACGTACCAAATCTAGCTTCCCTACGGTATTGAATCTCAGATTTTGGGGCATTGCACAGACATCGCCCCCTTCTGCAGAATGGTGTAAAAACACCACTAGTGACAAAATGCACAGAGTTTGCAGTCAAGGAAGAGACTTGACAGGATTCAGAGACATAAATATAAGAAAAACACCTATTTTAAGTGAAGGGGATCATCAAAGTCTGAGCTTGGCTTTAAGTTTGTTGATACAATATTGGATGCCAAACAGTAATGATTGTATTTCTGGTGTTGAAAAGAGGTTATATGCAGCAGAAAACTAAGAAAAAAAGTGCAGAATCAATAAGCTGAACTACTTTAGTAGAGGAAAACAAAAATGAAGATATTTTAATAGAGGAAAAGCAAATGGACAAGTGGAGAATATTTTAGGAAACAAAGCCGGATGGCAATGTTTGTTTTTTGTCTGTTTATGAGCAGTGGATTGGACCAACACGAGGGCATGTTGGATTGAGTTTTTTTTGCTAGAAGTAGGTTGTTTATTTTTTTCCAGTCTTGACACACTGTTGGAGCGAACTGGCTTTGAAGCATTCAGGTGGAATGGTTTGCTAGAAAGATCCTCTTCAGACAGGACAGCTGACCAAAATGGTTTGGTTGGATGGAGATATCTTCCTTTTTTTTTTCCAAGCTGCTACTGCTGAGAGAGATTTGTCAAGTATAAAACCACACCAGGGAAGAGATATCTCAATTTTTGGTCGACATGCCACAGAAGAGTGGATTAAAATCTTGACTTTACAAAGGAGTTTCTTACTAAAGATGGGTGCCATACAGTGTGTGATAATGTAACAGACATTAAAAACCACAGACAGAAACTGCTGCACTGTTAAGTCTCACCCCAGGTTGCTTTGGGGAGAAGCACTTTGTGTTGCCTTTCTTCACCCAGCTGTCTACATCAAATAACAAACATTCAGCACTCATGTCTAAAAATATTTTTCCACCCCTGTCGATGCCGAGCTTTGTGAGGAAAGTAAACTAAAGTTTTTCAGCCTCCTTATAACCCCGATTCCAGAAACATTGGGGCGCTGTGTACATAAAATGTACATAAAAACAGAATGCAGTCATTTGCAAACACACTGAATTCACAAAAACTAGTGTAACAAAGTGTTGCTGAGCTAATGAAGCTGAACTTCGTCCCATCTTCGCTTACATAAGTTAATTAATTTAATAAGATAAAACATTCTATAAATTTTCATTGTACTGTTTTAAATTCAGTATATTTCAGTATATCCATATATCATATATGCTTTACAACCAAGGGGCAAACTCCCCGCTTCCGCATTGAAGCCAACCAGGAAGTACAAAAACTTGCAGTTCCTCGACTGACCGC
>JAPZDY010000007.1:5583136-5593874 GCA_029783645.1 Ctenochaetus hawaiiensis | reverse complement strand
TAACTCATCTTATCCAGTACTTTAGTTCCCACCAGCCTAAGTTGCACATTGTTCTTGGCTCTAATTATCATAATTTAACACTCTAAAATGCTTAACTGAGATGCAGAACATTATACCTGCTAAACATCACTACTCTAGCATAGCCATTTTGAGCATGTTAGCCTGTGATGTTACCATTTAGCTTTTAGTATTTTGTTATATACTTAGCTTTGTTGGTTATAAAAGAAAATCCTTTTTTCACCTGAAGGGTTTGTTATAGTCTAGCATACAAACTGTTAAGCTTACTGAAAAGATATTCAAATCACAACAAAATACAATCTCACAAAACCGACCTTTTCTTGTCAAAACATCCCTGTGGCGGCTAAACACAAAAACAATCTTCTGAAAACTTAAAGATTAATAGTAAAACTAAAGGTTAACAGTTCATTTGACCCTTTCTTGATCCATTTAAAATTTCCCTGAAGTGGAATAGATCAGCCACTATATGTGTGCAGCCAAAGGACGTGTGTCTCCTATGCTTTTGCTCCCTGTATTGAGTCTTCATCCTTATACGAATTGCACACACTTGTATGTGTAACAGGTAAGTTGGTCACCCCACCTCTCGAACAGAAAGTGGTGGATTATGCTCCCTGTAGCTCTTCTGTAACTTCATGTTTTGTGCTTAAGAAGAAAATGAACCGGTGGTGCCGGTTCCGGAGTTGTCATATTTCATTCACAACATTTCACACTCTCTAAAGGGATCACCTACCACTCCTGGTCCCATAAAACTCCAATGTGGATCGATTTGCTCATGCTTCCGTAAAGAAGTGGGTGCAGCAGCCTGGAGGTCGGAGAGGCGGGTTTGGATTGGATGGTTGCTGCTGGGAAAAATGTGGGCAGCGTACAGTATAAGGTGCTTTTCAGTCAAAATGGTGGAGGATGGAAGAGGACCAGTGTGAAAGGGCCAAACTCTGAATGCAAAGTAGAGTGAATACGACAAAGCTTGTGCACGGTCGCTTGATTTTTTTCCTGGAAAAATTTTACAACTCAAATAACAAAAAGAAACTTCTCTGAAACGCTTCTTTGTGGGAGTAAAATACTCAGAAATTATCCAAAAAAAAAAAGCTGTCTGTAGAAGCCTCCTTTTTTTTTCTTAAGAGCATGCCATTTCCATCTGCATATTTTTTTTCAAAAAAAAAAAAGCTCAGGGGCCCAGATGAGGTGACAGCTCGGTCCCGAGGAAAGGACGGGCCACCTGATGTTCAAGAATGGAAGAATGTGTGAAGTTCTGATCCGTAAATGTCATTTTATCTCTTGGCTATCTTTCAAAAACTCAGTCTCTCTCTCTCTATCTCTCTTAAGGGTGTAGTTTCACACACACACACACACACACTTAGTCTCTCCCTCTCTCATCTGTCAGATGCTTAATCTGATATTAAACGTACTCCCAAATGCTACACTACCCTTCAGAGCTCCCATTTACCTCTGAGACACACGCGTACCTGCCAACGACACTCCCTCCCCTCTCATCTTTGCATCTTCTCTCTTGCTCTCAGTCTTTTTTTCTTTCCTTTAAACATGAAGACACACCTCCTGCCCCCCTCTACCTTTTCTGTTCTCTCACACATACACACACATCGACCTGCCAAAGCCACAAAGCACCCTTTTCCCTTTGAGCAGCCTCCCCTACAAATGTCAGGTAGGATAGTCGGTGGGGCTGGAAGGAAGGGTGGATGTTCAGGGGGTGGATGGGAGGATTGAGAAAGAGAGAGAGAGAGATGCATACATCAGACATGAGGAGGATTTCACTTTTGCGTGAAATCACGTTATCAGACTGGCACAGGGTATGCCAGCCGAGAGGCAGCAGGAAGAGGAGGGGCTGAGAGACAGCAGGGGAAGAAATGTTCTCGACACTGTTCGCTCTCACATCCTGGCTACCAGATATGAGACACTTTGAGAAGCGGAGAGTTAGTATTGATGAATTTACTACGAGGAAAGGCTCACATCCTCTGTCTTAAGTGGTTCATTTGGATGTGGATGTGGTCTGGCCAACAGGATTGGGTGTCAATTTCATGGTTACTTTGTCTTGTACACCAACCTAAGCTTCAAAGAAATGTCTTAGATCGAAAGAGGAGCGTATAATCGCCGACATAATATGCGCTCACACATGCTCATGCATACCATGCACAGCGTTGGCATAATCTCCCCCTGCTTTGGCATGTGGCTGCACACTCGGAAGTGCTCACGTATATATATATATAAAGAATATATGCATTGTAATAGACAT
Source organism: Ctenochaetus hawaiiensis (assembly GCA_029783645.1). NCBI lineage: Eukaryota > Metazoa > Chordata > Actinopteri > Acanthuriformes > Acanthuridae > Ctenochaetus > Ctenochaetus hawaiiensis. The sequence goes on along the minus strand of JAPZDY010000007.1, from coordinate 5,591,608 downwards.
CATTAAGTACTGGCAGAAAATATATGCATGTACAACCTGAGTAGCAGAGGGGGGCATGTGTTTGAGAAGGAGCATGCACATGTTGCACACACACTCGCACACACGCTTGCACAATCTCAAACCTATTGTATGTGCAAACACATTCTGCTGGGTGCTATTTTATTATTTGTATTTCTCAATTTTGCATGGGCAATGTTAATTATTCATTGCATTTGGAAGCCCACAAATATCATCCCAGGAGATAAATATAAAATGTTTCTGTCCCACTTCCTCACCGGCATGCATGATCGTGCCCATGTTGTGCTTTTTCGCGCCGAGCGAGGAGCCTGCTTGCTATGCAGGAGAAACCCCTGACAAGCCGTGGACCTGAAGTTGAGTTAATTAAACATTAGGCATTAATCAAAACGAGATCGTTAATCTCGACACGATTATCTGTGATATTTTGTAAATTACGTGTTCCTCCTCAGGCATACTGAGTGGAAGCAGACGCACACTCGGGCATGCACACGAGGTTGACAGACGTATACACACGGGGAGAGACAATTTGCATCGCATTTGTGAGTGCGTAGGTGTGTGTGTGCGTGTGGGTGAGTTGGTTTGGGGTGGTGGGGTGGTGGGGTGGTGGGGGGGCAGCTATCATTGCTCGGTGATGCCCTTTACATGTTTCAATCAACATCAATCAGCACTTGGAATGCGGCTCTTCATATTAATTGAGACTGAAAAAGGCAGCTGCAGAGTGAGGATGAGGGAGGGGAGGGGAGGCAAATTCACAGATCAGTGCATTTAGCCTTCAATCCAGTTAAAACTTGATCGGGTCAGATGTCACCATAGACCAAGGTAACTCTGCTGACCTAATGCAAACCACACACACACACACACACGCTCACAAATCATGCAGACTCACAGCTGCTCCCCCTAATTGAAAGATCACACATTTAGGAGGTGTTTGCCAACTAAGGAAATTAAGATTGGCTCCTGAAAGTCCCAGTACTTAGGAAGATCTGAGGCATGCAATCTTTTTTTATGAATCTAAATTGGAGGTGACTTTGTAGAGTGTTAAACTTTGAGCTGGCGTTTTTTCAGAAAAAGATTATTGCCTTCCCCTTCTTTTCTTTTCCCCTCCTCTTTTTCTTTCTTCGCCGCTCTTCAGCTTTTGAGCAGAGCCGCAGTTATCGCTGGGTTTTTGTTTTTTTTTTGTCAAGAGAGGGACTCCCGTCTTTGGCTCTGAGGCGAGTCTGGGTCTTATCAATGGCTGACTTTGTTTCTGGATACGTCTGTTGCCTTTCAGCGCTCCACACCAGCGCAGAAACACACACTTTTTTTTTCCTTTTTCATACACTCACACAAAGATCAAAGACCTGTGATTTATCATACACGCATGGACACCCAGGCACGTCGACTCAGACGCAGCTCACACGGATGAGTACATTAAACATTCAGCATCGCAGAACTCGCCATCTAATCCCCTTATTTTTGCTCTGAACTGACAATGGTTGCCGCGCTCTAAGTGGGCCACCCTTGCGCCTTTGTTGATGATAACACCAAGTTATTTTCCACAACCATGAGCCGCTTCAATTACACCCCCTGGCTAGAGGCACTAATGGTAGATAAGTGATTAGGGCCTAGTGCAGAGATTTGCCCCATTTATTTGATGCAGCAATTAATGCTGAAACTGAGGTGACGGAGAGACGGATTAGTGACGTGACTTTTCTGACGCTCAAAGGCAAGAGGCCAAATTTCCGATATGTTTGTTCATAAATGAGGGGGGGGGGGTCTTTAAGTCCTGCTGGCCTTGAATCGTTTAGATCCTGCCAGAACATTCTCATGTGTTTTCTAGACACTGCATCCAGCGCTCTGCAAAATGGTATCCTGGGAAATTCTCCCCATGCAGAAAATCCAATCAGTGAATATGCTGAAATATCAGATATCAGTTATTTGAATGGAGACCGCAGCTCAGCTTGTGTGTGAGATTAAGAACCGGAGACACCTCAAGGTCTCTGAATGTCCCAGGTAACTGTGTGGAGATTACACAGCGTGTGGAAAATTTGTTTAAAATGCAACACCAGAGAAAACTATTACAGAAAACAAAACAGGTTAAAATTACGTCCCGAATATTTGTCTTGTGGTCCTTTTTCATTGAGAACCTGGATGTGAGAATCTCATTTTAATACCTTATTAATTAAGTTGATATTATGCATGCTGGCGTGGTGCATATTTCTAAATATATTTATGCTTAAATAAATTACTAAAACAAGCTGAAACACAGCAAATGAGGTGCAGGGTGGCAGAATATGACTGTTGTTGCTTTATAGAGCTCGAGGCAAAACATAATGAAGCTGGTGTGTGTCGTCTGCACAGGCTTGGTCATTTGTCAGTGCCTTAAAAAAAAGTTTTCAAATCACTGTTGCAAAAACTCACCACTCCTCCCACCCATCACCACACACACACACTCACACACAGTTATATCTTTGTAATTAAAGGGAGCATTAAAATAAAAACAGCACTCATTAAATAAAGTAGTTAAAAGCAAAAACTCACAGGGACTAAGAAAATGCTATCAGAACAGGCTGTCAGGGAACTACAACCCACAACCGTGACTACAAAAAAACAGCCCACAGCTCAAATACCATAACCATAAAGAGTCCCCCACCCACCGCACGACAACACTCACACAATCACAACTTTTATCAAGAGAGGAAACACCGGAGGCAGGATGAAAACTTTAAATGGAAAGATGATGTAAATAAATCAGAATCAAAGGTATAAATGACCTTGAACTCCACAGAGGTTAAAAAACCTGAGATTTCCATCCAGTCAGTTCAACAGAAGAGGCTCTTTGGATGAGAGACGAAACCTTTTTGAGGCTTCTGTAACCAAGAGATTCAAGTCTTCCTTGTATACATCTATGTATATAAACTAAGTGGGCTTTTAAAATCTGCTCATGATTTGTTGATGTGGAAGAAAATGCACGCAGCATGTTTGTTAGAAGTCCAGATGCACAAGATATACACAATGCACTGGTTGAGAAACACTCAGCGTAAACATAACTTTTGTTTGTCTCCATAAAAACTCTGCTGCCACCTTTATGGATAGTCCTCACTTTTACAATAACTTGGTAACAGGTTTGAGAGCCGTAATGGACGTAAGAAAAGCAATCAGAATCGACTGGAGATGAGAAGCAAACAGTGGTCGTTAGTGTCAAAAGGCCCCTTTTACAGTCTGTTGCACCTCAACGTTTAGTAGAAAAGATACAAAGACAAATGGTTGTTTTTTTGCCTCTGAGCAAGAAGGAGATGAAGTAACAGTTCAGAATCAGACATGGGTGCTCACATCAGGGTAAAAACCAAGCTGGCACGCCGGTACAGGGGTGTAACGTTTTAATGATGTGTTAAGTTTGCCACCAAGTAGCAGCAGAAAGCAGGTAACTCTGCAATTTCTGCAAAGTGGAGAGACAGCGAGGTCCTGGAGCTCCTCATCCTCCAAGCAGAGGGAGGGATTAACTGCTGCATAACAGAGATGCTAAATGATTGTTTTGGCCACATTTTGTCATTGTTTGACAGCTTAAAACTGATGTTTTTTTTTGACCCATCTAACCACCTCCCGATGCAGCCAGTATAGATTTTGTCATGTTGGAAAAACATGTAAATACATCCAGTTTTTGGCCATTAGCCGAAGCAACTAATACTGTCATTTTTCATGGAAGGAAAGTGTCTCTGTCATGTGATGGACAGTTACACTGCTGTTCGAGGCGGGCGATCAAAAGCGACTCTAAAACTCATTTTTGTTCAGATGGCCCCTTTGTTAATTGACAGTGGCCATGTTATAACCATCATTTATCAAAGAGCCATTTAAAAGTTCAATAATAAAGAGGCAGTAAGGGTCTATTCTCATGCGCTTTCATCTTCAGGCAACTTTTTCTTTGTGCGTGTGTGTTTGATGTCAGCACTCTGAATAGGAATGAAACAATAGTGCGTTTATGTGCAATAGATAAACCCATGCACGGCCCTCTTTAAGGATGTTTAAAGGTTACATCTGAAGGGAGATGATGCTGCAAACAATTAGGCCTCTGTATGGAGTGTGAGTCATCAAAATGACTAATGGTGTATTTACAAGGGGGAAAAAAAGGGCTCAGGGGCTATGTTAAGTGCAAAAGTTCTTGTAATATTACTTAATCTTGTATCATCTCCCTGGAGTATGTTAAGTATACCTCTTAATCCCCGAAAGTCCTTGTTTATTTAATGGATTCCTTTAAGTGAGCAGGGCGACAGCGAATTATCCTGTTGAACACATCAACCGCATTCGCCATTTCTGCATTTAGATGGGTACAAATCTGGTGTGACTAACTGTAACAAAGTGTGAATGAGCTGGTTGGGATTCACTGCTTTGCTCTTAAGAGGGAAGAAAAAAAATAAATGCACATTAAAACTGTTGTTGCTAAAGCCTCATATTTTGCACTCTGGTTATCTGATAGCAGCTGCATCCGCCGAGACTTTCAGACAACTTTTCTATTACAAAAACACGATGTTTAATGCTCGTTTCTTAACACGAGGTTGACGGACGGACGTATTCTGCATGCAGGTGAGAGTTATTCTGCAGAGGTCTGACCCTGAGATCAACATAAGCCGTGAGTGAAGCTCTGCTCCTCCCTCTGTTTTGGTGAATAATCAAGCAAACTGCAAAAAAAAAAATGACTGTTTACGATTATCCGGGCAAAACAGGGAAACAGGACAACGTATTTCCCTCCTGAGAGATATTTACTGCATTTTCAAATCTGCATTTGACAGCTGCAGCACTGTTGTTTATGATTATGCGCCTCTTACACTGTGTTTTTCATCAGAGCCTAAACTCCAAAACGTAGTGTGGCGGCGTTCAGGGCCAACAGCTGGCAGCCAAGGTCACTGGAGTGAATCCCCACAATATGTTGGTGTAAATGAATGTGAACGAAAGCGTACTTCTCCCTGATGCTTATGAATGTCCGGTGTACCGTCCTTGAGCAAGGCACTCAGTCCTGCAGGGGGGTTAGAGGGACGTGCTTCTGCTGTAAAACTCTCTGGACACGACTGTGTGTATGTGTATGTGTGTGTGTGTGTGTGTGTGTGTGTGTGTGTGTGTGTGTGTGTGTGTGAATGGATCAATGTAAAACCGGTGCTTTGCTGCGAAATAAGAACAAGCACACTCAGCAAATCGTCCAAGGATAATTAAAAGTTTAAATATAGATACATGAACAAGAAAAATGGCTACACCCAAACACACAAACACACACACCTTGAATTACTGCTGCGGCTGCGGCCACTAAGGAATCATCACTTGAAAGTTATTCATTAGAACAACATTAGCCCAGTTTACTCACAGTTTATTGGCAGGCTGAGCTAATGACAGGCCCAGATGCACAGGATTTACGTGGGCCTACACCTTATGTTTGCCCATGTGTCGGGATGGGAGAGCTAATAGAGCAGAGCCTAGTCATAAAAAGGGAAACCTGGACCTTTTCATAGTTTCTGGCTCCCATTGCGGTCGATAATTGTAGTATTGTACTTTCAAAGTTAATTGCTAAGATCTGGGAACATGATCACAGGAAGGAAATCTGAAGGGGCATTAAACATAAGCAGTCAGTCAGACGAACAGGGTTTTAAAGTTTTAGCCAAACTTTTTCTAAGGAGAAAACAAAAGCAAATGGGGAAATTATTACCCAAAGCGCCAAAACTGGACTTAAATGGTTTCCAGTATACTTCACAGGTTTACTCCGACCTGCTGTTGCTGCCATTTGGAGTCATATTTTTTCTTATTGAAATGAGTGATTATCACATTAGTTCTTACGTTCTCAACCTGTTCCTGTCTGGCTTTGTTGTACCGACGTCTGCATGTTCAAAGACGTCGGTACAATGACGTCTCAACTGTTCAAAGCTGCAAAAACAAGTTGTCACCGACTGGAAATTTCTTTTTTAAGATGTATCTCTTTCTTACTTTCAGTGCAGCCGTCCTGTTTGCATCCGCTTCTATCTGCGTCTGTATCCATGTCCTTGTCCCCGCTTTTTCTTTAACACGGAGCTCATGTCCTTTGAAATTACTCTGTCTGAGCCGTTTTTTCTCAAGCCCTTTACTAAAAAACCAAAGTGGACACCGGGAACAAATCAAAAATCTCAAAGCAATCTCCTTGAAGGTGTGGACGGGGTTGGTACAGCACCAGCACACCACAAGGACATTTTCTGATGCATTCTTTACTTTAAAAATGCTGTATTTCTATTTACAAGAGTCAGCTAAACTATTTACTAAGAGGGATATAATTAAATGACTTGTGTTTATAATGATGAGAGTTTAAAAGGTGTCTCATGTTGATGCTTAGAATCATTTTCAGGGAAATATATTTTCTATTAATACTCTGCTGCTTTGGGATGAAACTCTTTATTTCTTTACATATTTTGTTCATATCCGCAGCGGCATTTTTTTTCCTGCAGGTTCAGCATTGCATATTTGATTGTAGCTCCAGAGGAGGGCTCGTACCGAAAAACATGCTCATCTGTGCCCCAGATCGGCTCACCCAAAATGGCCTTTCAATCGACTGGAACTCACAGTCAAGAGGCACTTCTGGCATGAACAGGCTGCCGTTTATCATACATATTAGCCCAGATTCAGACACCACTCTAATCGTCTTTTTGTTCACTTCTTCTGTCTCTGTCGCTCTTGCTCCCAAATTTTTTCCCTCTCCTCTAATTAGCCCCTTTATGCTCGCTCTTTGCACTTGAAAATCATTCACTCTGTTCTGTGCATATTCATCTCCTCAGCCTCTCTCTCTCTCTCTTTCTATCTCTCTCTCTCTCTCCCTCTCCCTCTGTCCCTCCATCTCTCCGTCATCCCTCTCTTATAGAGATGGATGAAAGGGGATATCAGGGAGTCTGGGTGGAGAGCTCAGCTGATAGGCTGAATCAAGGCAGGTCATTTACTCACCACAAGCCCATCCATCCTGGAACTCACAATACCCCCTCATACACACACACACATACACACACATCAGTGAGTCAATACACACCTTTGCACAATCACACTGCCCCTAAATAACTTCCATCTCTCCAGGTGTATTATTTCACTCTCGGGAAGTCTGGTCTGGGTTTCAGTATTCAACAAGATCGGAGCAAAGGGATCTTTTCCATTAGGAGGTTGTTCAGTCCCACATCTGAGCAGACACGCTCACCAAAACAAACCACACAACTGCACACACACTCACACACACACACACACACACACAGTAAGACTGAGAAATATCACACGTATTCAGACGAGCACCCGGTGCCCAAAGCTCTAGACATCTCATTACTGCGTGGCGTGCTTCCACCGCTGGAGCGTTGTGAATAAATGTGTCCCCCTCCTGAAGTTGTTACTGTTTGCGGCTACGCTCCCTGTGGGCCAGCTGTTAATGACATCACGCCATTCTGCATCTGTACTTCGGAAAACTGTTGGTATGGTTCCCTCGGTAACTTAATAAGGCTGCCGTCTCATTGGTCAAGCTGCCTACTGGTCGAATTACAACCCAGCAAGAGGCTATTTTCCACCCTGACAGGCTCTGCGCCGAGTCCGGAACACCCAAAACAGCTTACTTTACCCCCAACATGATGGCATGATTACTGTAAATGCTTGACGCCACCTCCAGCAGGTTAGCACGAAGAGAGGAAGATAAAACTCGGCTGCGGAGGAAAAAAAGGGGGAGTGTGAGAAAGAGAGAGTTATGATCTAGAAAATCCGAATGATGGAAAACCAGCAGAAAGTGATCAAGAAGGAACAGGCAACAGTGGCGCTCCATCGTGCGGGATTCGTTATTGACAGATGTGCGGCGTAATCAGAATACGGCGTGTGTACGCTACTGTAGAGCAGATGGATGAGTCGGGGGGAGAAAATGCGATTACAGTGGCAATCATAACTCAGATTAGCCTTCCTCTGTACCTCTCTCCACTGTTCAACACAGGAATCAATCACCATCGCATTCAGTACGCCGCCTCATATCACACACAGGGCCGCGCCAAAAAAAAAAAGGACAAATATTATTCTCTCCAGGCAGAGAAAACAACATTGTCTATAGCGCAAGGACAACAATCGCTCTCTTTAATAAATAACGGCAGCTATTATGATCATAAATAGTGAGGGGGCCAGAGGCTGTTTGTAAGGGGGGGGCAAGGATGATACATGAATCCATTCAGCATATTTCTGCTGTGGGCTTGTATCTCTGCAACTAAGGGGATCAAAGGAGCTCCTGACAAAAGAGGCGCAGATGCGGCGTGCTGAGATGACAGCCTTCTCCGATGCTAGCGGTGCACTCAGCACTAACATCGGCTGACTAGAGACTTGACTCGCAAGTCCAGAACAGCACATTTAGTCCCCCCCCCAACCCCCTGCTGTTTCCTCTATCTGATTATTATTGATGACATCAGGACATTCGCGGGGCCCGACGAGGCTCATTAAATCAGAAGTCAGCTGATAATA
>JAPZDY010000007.1:5570817-5583036 GCA_029783645.1 Ctenochaetus hawaiiensis | reverse complement strand
ATCTGATTATTATTGATGACATCAGGACATTCGCGGGGCCCGACGAGGCTCATTAAATCAGAAGTCAGCTGATAATAAAAGTGAACACTCTGCACCAGATTACTTCATTTACTCGACACTACAAACTAGCGAGGAAACATTTGCATACTTTGATACGCACTTCCACTTTGTTAACTCCCTCTGGATTGCTGTTTGATTGAACTGTGTGACTGGAAATAATGTTGCCAAAACTTCTTCATGGGCAATGCAGAGAGCCCCAAAATGGCTTTGGCTGGTGTGAGTATGTGATTAGTGTGTCTGTTGTAATATGTGTGTGTGTTTGTGCACGTGTGTGTTTGTTTGTGCAGGGAAACTGCTTGTGTGCTCCACGTCTTGATCATTCACATTAATTTGGAGCCATGCTGAGAGTAATATTCCATTAAACTGTTTGTAAAATCACTGGCATCCACATTTACACACACTCACACACGGATAAACGCACAAATATTCTCGCCGACACACACACTCACACTTTCGGTACACTCATATGCACCTTTTCGGTCACAACTAAACAAACACGTCCACCTTTCTACGGTCGGTTTGCCGCCGCTGTTCAAAAAAACGGGCAAATCCCATTTTCTCTCTGTTTTTGTCCTGCTGTTCGGAATGATCCCCATAAACACGGAGCCTTGAGGAAAAAGAGGAGACATGGCCCGGCAAGACTTTTATGGCTAATCTTTCAGAACTACAATGGTGTTTTTACGATGTTACTGTATAACCCCCACTCTCCAAACCCGCCGTAACACCAAGGAAACTAACAAGGTCCTTATGTTTAATGGACTCGACACACTCGTACCTCCAGCACTTACCAAATTGTCGGAGCCACTAGGAGCCTAAGCGACGAGCAACCATTCCCCTCTAATCAAACATAATTCCAAGTGTGCTTTACACTTCTTTTTTGCCTGCTGTTTCATTGCGCTCCCCCCATTTGCCACAATCTCCTGAATACTTTTCCGCTAGATTATCGTACGGGAGGCGGTGGGCAGAACTGCACAGAGTCAAGGTATTTGCATATGTAATTTAGCAGTGACAATCAGAGAGACATGGCTCCATCTCCATCAACTGTTAACTGTGAAACAAGATTTAGCCCCCTCTTTCAATCTGGTGGTCAGTCCTGTGGTGGAGGCTAATAGTGTGTATCTTACTGCTTATCGCTCCGTTTCTCTGAGCCAACAGGCTGTTATGCTTAGATAACCATAGTCATTTAGTGTGTTAAGTGGCTGATTGCTTCACATTTGTGAGTGTGTGGCATCCTTTCATGCATGTGCAAGTGCTTAAATGTAATTTGCCGCCCCTGCCTGTGTGTTTATTGCAGTTGGGTGCATGTGTGTGTGCGTGTGTATTTGCATGTGCGCCTGTGTTACATACGTGTCGAGCAGCACCGGCCTCTTTCTTCCCCCCCTGGCCAAGCTTAGCTTCAGTCCTCTGCAGCGTGGCTGAGTAAGATTAAAGTCACCCATATTACACTTAGCACCGGGAGACGCAAGGAAATTAAGTGAAAATTAAACAATGCTATTTGCATACAATTACACAACAGCTCAGCTAACAGTGCGGTTAGCCACCGTCTGGTCACCTAAAGAGCGCTGCTCAGCGTCGCTTCATTAACTATGCAAACAAGTCTGCCTGGCCTTATTCACTCACAGCTGTTTATTTGGACTGTGAGAAAGACTCAGAACAAATTACTCACATTCAACAGTTTCTTTATTCATAATACATGAGCTGATGCAAGCGATGCCGGTCGCTCCTGTTTTTTAACTTCTTTGACTGGGAAACCAGTTCTGCACTGCAGGTTAAACCAAATTGCTCAGGTTGCCTTTAGATTATTTTTCACGCCCGTGTGTGAGCCCACATCTGCTGTGACATTTAAGTCTGACATTCAGGTTATGATCCACTCGGTTTTCATCTCAGGTGTTTGAAATAAAAGACTGGCACCCCCGCTGAGAAAATCTTCCTCTGTCTTCCTCAAGACATGCACATTACCATTTCTGCCTCCCTCCCTCGCTTTTTCTTTCTTTTTGCCACAGACACACATTCAGATTCAAACCATCACCTTTTGCCTCCTTTCACAAATACGGATATTAAACCACCTATCAATTTCTCTTCCATCTTTCATCTCAAACATATTTTCACATTCACACAGAGAACTCTCTCCGTCTGTGTCTCTTCTTATCTTCCATCCTCGCCGCACACAGCCAACTCACCTGGTGACAGCGGCTGGTAAATTATGAATGTGTTCACTGAAGTGTTGTTGTTTGGAGTGCTGCCCTGACCATGAGCTTTGTTTCCGGACTGAATAGGAAGCTTTAGAAGCTATTCAGAGGTTCAAGCGGAGGTCCGTGTCGTTGGATGTAACAGCAAGAACAACACGAGATGCACGAGCCCTCGCACTTTCCACCGGCGCTTTGCACGATGCAAACGATTTATGAGTTGCAATGTTAAGTCCAGCCAGAGCCACACTGAGCTTCTTGCAATAAGTCAAGCTGCAGTGAGTTAAAGAGAATCCTTGCCTGAAGCTGTGGTGGAAGGATGAGGAGATACCGTTTTTTTTCTCAGAGCTTCAGCTCACATCTTAGGCCTCTTTAGCCTCCCTTAACCACCAAAACCCTCCAACACACACACACAAACATACACACACATGCTTCCAAGTATGATCTACTTGCTTTTTGCTCCAACTTGCTACTAATAAGCTCTGAAACTGCAACTGCTTGCTGTTTCCACTGCACTCCTTTTTTTTAATACAGGGAAATCTTTTCTTTTTGGCATTGTGCATTCGGTTGCACACCTTCCAAGTATTGATGCTTTTCTCATGGAGGCCTAAATAAGGAATGAGCTTAGTAAGTGGGAGCTGCTCCCTCCTGTTCTGATTCAACGCACTCCTGTCGGTTTGCTTACTCCACATTGCCCGGAGATCCCTCTGGGTTTATGCTCGAGTATTCACACCACGGAGTGTTTGTATTATATCTGTGTGTTCTTGCACCGGTGCCCATGTGTGCCTGTTTGTTTGTGCCTGCTGCATGTGGGCCCGTCTGTGGGGTTTTCATTGCATGTATCTGTGCAACATGCAGTGTATTTAAATAAAAAATCTGTAAGATCTTCCTCTGCGGAGGCTTCAAACAGTTCTCTGGATCTGTGTAATAGAGGCAGAGGTTCAGTTCAAGGCTCATAATTTGCAGATGTGTGAGACGGGGTATGGATTTTATATTTTATATCGGAAGAATGCTGACATTCCTTTTAGCTGTGCTTATCTTGCATCCTTAGTTCAGAGTATAACCTCGTGCTCGCGGAAGGAGCTTTTACCTGAGAATAGGAAAAGATAAGCACATGCACACAAAAATACACACCATGGAGGTCCTTACAGGTTGAAAATATGTAGCTGCTTAGATAAAATATCCTTTACATTTCTAACCAAGCATGAAAAAAACCTGTGTACTTGAGAAAAACATCAACCTGGGTCTGACCTGAATGGACGAGTCGGACTTAGACAGCACCATGGCTGACAGGATCAAGCCTGTTTATGCCTCGCAGGTCCCTGTACACTAAATGCACAAACATGCTTCTGTATTTATGTTTCCAATAGTCTGCGTTCTTTCCGGTTCCAGACAGCACATCCACCTTTTTTTCTTGTCTAGACTGTGTGACATCATAAAAAATTGCTGCCTGTATTTCTCCGGAGATCAGAACTCCACCCAGGTTCCGTAAGGTCTACGGGGGGAGAAAAAAATGACATTTTAAATTCAAATGTTCAATAACTGCAAAAACAAAGTTGGCCCAACCTAAGGCGAAAGCGCAGGATGTCAAAAGCAGACACAAATTCATGCAGACACTCCCGGTGGACTTGAAGCTTTGTTGGAAGCGTTCACATAAGTATGCAGACATATAGACAGACATTACACACACACGGATATTATATCTGGCATGTCGCAGAGATATACAGTGATGCTGCCAGCTTGTTTTCACGACATGCTGGATTAAGCTGGAGTGATGACTGGTGGAGATTTTTATTGTTGCACTAAAATACTTCAAGATGCTGCATGCGGGATTTTGCTATGTTTGATTAAAGATCATTTCAGGCTGCTTTGAAGGTGGTAAACAGCTCTTTATTAATGTCCATGAAGAATAAGTGTGCATGTTTGCTAAAGGAAAGAAAAGTGGTTATAGAAAAGAAATAGTGTTGGCTGGCTGTAGGCAGATTGGGGCTTACTATGATCGGTGGCCAGCTTTGTCCAGGCTTAATGGAGGTATGTTGCTAAAGATACCAGTAATATGAAATAAGGTCCAGGAAGTCCAGTTTGAATAACAGATTAATGTGTTTTTAAAGGCTTATCAGATGCCTTCACATGATGCAGCAGTTTATAACACTGAGGCAGAACTTTATCACTCTGTAAGTTATCACAGCAGCAATCATTTTCTCTTTCACTGCAACTTTTGCAAGGTAAACAGTAGAATTACCTTGTTAACTCTTACAAAAGCCACATTTCTACCACAGGAACTTTCTTCAGGGTCTTAAAACCTTTGGAGGAAACAAAACTGCAAGTATCAGGGTTAAAGTTAGATTTTAGGGACCTCATTTTACCCTCCAAAAAGTTTTGCTTGGTGGAGTTATACATCTTAGTACTAGGAAATACAATAGCCTCTGTGTGGGGCTTTCAGTAGTAAACATTTCTGATTGGTCAAGTATTTGCATGATCTTATTTAAGCCACTGTTTTTCAAAAATGCTCAACTGCACATACAATGTTTTTACCAGGAAACAGTGCCAGAAGAACCTTTAAATTATTATCACAAGTTACATGAAAACGAAGGACCACAATAAAAGAAGTGGATCCAACTAACCAATTAACAAATGGTTTGACCATCTAGACTACTGCCTTTGTTGAAACCATTGTGACAGAGATAGAAATAGAAGTCAATTGAAGGTAATTACATACAGCCAGCATGATGCCGCTAAATGCTATAAAGCCAACTGATTTTATGCAGTAACCCTAGCCAAAAGTTAGCTACATGCTAACATCAATGGTGTAGGACACATTGTTTAAGAAACTTCTCTAATCCTGTATGTGTGTTTAGGCTACATATATGAGGATACTGGTACAAAATTCCTCTCTGAACTCAACACCATCCATTTCATGCAGAACACAACATGCTGTTTCCATTGGATTCGACCTGCAGTTGTTTGTTTTGGCAGCCATCTCCATCTGTATTTGAGCTCTCAGCCTTCTCACCACCACTTTGGCTCTGCTTGTTTTGTGGTTGTGCACAAGTTGCCGGGATGTTAGTCTTTCATTGTCTGTGAAAGGTTTCATCAGCCGACTCATCAAAGGATCTGCTACTTCACCAGGGACGCTGTATCCCACATCATGTCCACAATGCTCTTTGTTTGATCAAAACCCATATCCACTAGACCTCACAACCTGAACAAACAGAGCATTCTGGCATCACGAGGGCTCCCTGTCGCTCTGAAAAAAAAAAAAAACAATCTGAGAGTCCCTCTCCATCCACAACGGTCTGCAGGATGATGGAATGCCAGCCCTTGAGGAACGGGGATGTGTGATCCATCACTTGCACCATACTGAGTCAACCTCCATCTGCACTCAAATTATGTCACCATTCCCTTTAAGTTTTCACTGGTAACTAAATAACGGCTGCCATGAGTGCCGTCTCAGCACTGGAGCAGAAATTGTGTTTAAGCTGACACGCCATGATACATTGACTCCACATATGTGAGAAATGCTCCTCTGTTTCGAGTTGGGGTCACCTTATCATAGTGTTACGGCACCTCATTTTTAATTGATAAACACTAGCAGTACATTGTGTTGCAGATCTACAGTTCTTGTTGCAACTGACAGAATGAAACATCTTACATATTCTTTATCCACTTAGCTTTGTTGAAAATGACAAATAAATGATACATATTCATTGCTTTTTAATGGCTTCATCTACGTCTTCTTTGAGTTTTAATGTTGTTGGAAAACCAACTAATATGTGCATTACCACCCTCTGCTGGACCGGAGTGTGGAGCAATTTGATGTTTCTTGTTAAAATTAAGAATAAAAACAGCAATTGTTTTTTCATACCTCAGCAGATAAATTAACATTATCTTCCAGGGTCTTTAGACTCCAGTGGAAAAGCAGCCAAAGACAAGCTAAAGGAATCATTTACTTCCTCATAAAGTAGATTCTGGGACTTAAAGTACCAGGTACTTGGAGTGAAAAGGCAGCTTAGGTAATGTACAACAGATGCACGTATACATCCCAGTGAAAGATGAGCCAAGTTAATTTTTTTTGTTAGAGGCACAACTCTGCATTTTTTTTGGCAGAGTCTTCTGCTTTGGCTTCCCAGCTGCATCCCTGAACTGACCTCATTCAAATGAATGGTACCTCCTTCTTTTATTCAGTGCTGCTGTCTGAATACAGTCTCATAGTTCTCAAAACAAGACAAGCTGGCAAACAGGTTTAGGCTTTCTCTGAATCCAACAACAGCACAACAAAGCCTCTGTACAATCTATTGCTTAATAAACCCAATTGTTTAGTATCAGGCTCAAAACGCAGCCAATTGATCTCACCCTTAGTGGACATTTCTGTCATATTTCCAATACACAGAGCTGTAGGGTTGTATTTTTGCAGAAACTTTTAAGTGATCTTTGTACTTTGAAGGTGTTTTGTGTTATTATTAATGGACATAACTTTGAGCAAAACTGTTTTAGAAAGGACTTGGATTCACATTTGTACGTATAACCTACCAGCACAGCAGAAAAAAAGCTCTCTTGGGAGTTATTGCTCTAATATATCACTAGAATTAATTGTGCCAGAAACACTTAAATGCAAAGAACCGACTGTTGTCGTAATAGGCAATAACTCCAGTGATGTTCTTTTTTTTAAGTTTCATCGGGTCCACTTTGGTCCTTGTCACGTTTGATTGCCCACAGATATTTTGAATAAGCCCTTACTCCACCACTTTAAACAGCAGAGTGCTTCTCCATCTTATGAGCTGGAACTCATGTCTTCACGAAAAGGCTCATATCACCTCATCTCCTCTGCATCGCATCTGTCACCTCCAGCTCCTCTAATTTACTTATTTCCCTCCAAACAGCAGTAACTACAAACACAACGTTTATAATGCTCCAGTTAGTATTCATTATTACTCTCACGTTCTCACGCTTGAAGTAATTCCACTGTTGTGCTCACTGGGAGTCACTCTGGATAAGAGAGTTGGCTAAATGTCTAAAATGCAAATGAAATTGTAAAAGAATCTCACACAGAGAAGAGAATGTTAGAAGTTAGCAAGCTGCAAAGCAAAGAGGAATAATTTTAAAATAATAATAATAAAGCTGGTATAAATCAGCTGACACAGCTGTGGGATGTGGCGCAGATGATTGTTATTTCAATTAATTTGACAGTGATATATTTAGTGGGATTCCTTGTCTGGTTTTCTAACAAGCTGTTTTCAATAGGAGCTGAATTTAAAGCTTTTTGTTTGAGATAAACTCTCATTTGCTGGTTAAATTTGTCACAATGTCATATTTTTACTATTTTATGTGAACTCTACCAAGCATTATACTTCATTAAAGCAATACATTTACATCTATCTATAAATATATATCAAAGGATAGATGGTATATGTGGATTTTCACCCAGAGCAACTTCCAATGAGAGCAGTTCACACACTAATTCCTCCAGCTGCCTTCAGGCTCTGTTTTGATCCTCTATCGTTGCATTCTTGCTCTCGGAGTCTTTTGACAAAATATGCACGATGTCAACTCATTCCTGGTGCTAACATGTTGAATAATGCTCCCACCTGTAGTAGGCACCACTCTCCTATCTCTGCTCCTCTACGCCACCCGCTGCCGTCTCGCCAACAACCCCCACATTCCCGCCGCCGCCACCTCCGCCATCCTTCTGGCCCCCTATTGAGTTCAAACGAGGAGGCCTATCTTCACTTGTCCCCTCTCTCACACACACTCCTGGCCTTTCCCAGGAGGATAAATACATACACTGCATCAATTCATCCATGTCTTTGCAGACTTCAGGCAAATATATTTTCTCGCTCTCTTATGAAACTCAAGGACCCAAAGCAGAGGCCCCGCTCTGTTTACTTTGTACTCCCCGGTGGGATATTTCCATTTAAATAAAAGCCTGTGGGTTGCAGTCTAAATATCTCATCTGCAGACCAACATGTGTGTGAGTGTGCATTCCACAAGTTTCTCTATGTACGTTGTATGTGCCTGCATGGTTTTATAGTATATGTAGAGATTTTATTAAGTACTGTGCACGTGTCTTTGGTGTGTGAGTATCTGTGTGTGTGCACTCACAGGCTCTTCTGCATATGCTACATATGATAACGTGCATGCATTATTGCCAGAGGGTGTTTATGGGCATTGTGTGTGATGCATACCTAACATCTCGGTTCAGCAGGGTGGTGCAAATCTTAAGTCATGTTAAGCCAAACTTTGGGCTCTCTATACAAAAGCAGTCTCCCTCCCCTCAACCTTGCCTGGAGCAGTGATAGGATGAAAAATGGATAGGCGCCCCAAAGGAAGGAGGGGGAAGGTCCATCTGTGAGCTGCATTCAAGGACAACAGTGTTATCCATTTTGGAACAGTATGAAACAAGCTAGTGTTTTCAGTGGGGTTTGGAAATGCGCGCTTCTGGATGAACTGTGGATGCTACTGTTGTCTTGCCAAGCCAACTGTGATGTTGCAGATTAGATGCGAATCATTGACTCCTTGTTTGTATCAGTGCAACTCTTCACATCCAGAGTGAGAGATAATGAACAAATGTGACTGATTGTTTCTGATCAGTGCTGTGGTGAATTACAGCGGCGACAGGGATTGTTTTTGCAGCACTCTGGCGCTCATAAAAGCTGCGTTTTATGTGATTGTATGTTATTCGGCCCCCGAGGTGTTGGCGTTTGGCTGTATCTATTTATCTTTGTTTTGATCTTGTTTTCTCTTTTCTCTCCTGCGTTTCTTCTCTCCCTTTTTGATCGGTCCTTAATCATTTCACGTTTATATTTTCCCCTAAATTTCTCGCTTCTCTTTTGTCTTTTTTGTGCTTCTTTTTGTTGCATTCTTTTAACTGTCCTTTTTCCCTTCTTGCCCTCTGTTAGAACCGGTTCCACCTGCAGATGTCGGCCCGTGTGCCTCCATCAACCCTGGGCAGCCTGCTGCTTACTGTCCTGCAGGGGAAAGAAGGAGACAGGGATAGGGGAAGCCGAGGAGAAGGCAGCTGGGGAGGAGCAGCTGTAATCTGCCCCGGGTGGGAGGAAGGGGGTGATGGATTACTGTCTCACCTTCAGACCCACAGCGGTTCTACCTGGCATTTGTGGGACATCATCAACCTGACTCACATCTCCGTGGGTGGGGATAAAAGAGGGGAGGCCAGCGAGGAAAGGAGGGAGGATCAGAGGGAAGAGGAGGCTTTGAAGATCCTCTCCACACGTTTCCTGCGCTCCCCTTCTCCCATCTCCTCTGTTCTCCTCCTGGGCTCTGACCCCGAGTGCGTCTCCTCCGTCCTGAGGGCAGCTCAGCGCCTCGCCTCATCACTACCAGCACTGCAGTGGATCATGGGATATCCCTTGTCTCCAGATTCGCTCCACACACTCGGAGGTCCCCTTGGACTGTTAGCCTATGGGGAGGTCGGCCGGAAGCCAATCAGCTTCTATATCCGGGATGCTTTGCAGCTGATTGGCCGTGCTGTCAGCGCAGCGACCATGGTGAGGCCGGATCTGGCACTAATTCAGAACATGGTGAACTGTTACGATAAACCAAACCGACATGAGCTGCCCTCGTCAGGACAGTACCTGGCCAGGTATATGCACACATGTATACACACACACACACTAATGAAAGACTTAAGTCCACTTGAAATGAAAAATGTCTTTTTAATCCTTTTAGATCACATCCTGGGTCATACTGTTCTCTTACTCAACTATATTAGCCAAAATAATTACAAAAGTTGAAAATCTTCATATTTTTACATCAAAGTTCAATCACGAGTTTCTTTCCTGCTAAAAAAAAGTCACATTACTTTCATCGTCTTGCCCAGAGCAATTTCAACCAGTAGTATCATTACATCCACCTGTCGATCAATCTGCTCATCATCAGAGGAGAGTAGTAGCAGCCAAAGTAGCTTTTTTCTTCCTCTCCATCATTCTTCTCCACAACCTCCTGCTGTTTGTGCTGCTGTAATGGGGTGATGAAGGAGGCAAGTGGTCCTCCATGATTGTAAAAAAGTTAACGTTAGCTTAAAACTTTGCATCGCTTCATGATTGCTGTGATACAGGCCAATCAAATTGCTCCCCATGTATTGTCCCATCTGTATATCCTGTGTACACAACAAATACAGTTTGGATACTCTCGAAATGCTGTTTCAGGTGGACTTAAAGGTCAACCAAAGGTCAAAGAGAAACTCTATGTTCTTATTTACCTCTAGCAGCACCTAGCTATGCAAAAAACAAAGTTTTAACATTCTGGTCACTCGCTATTATCCCATCTGAACCTGTAGGAGAGAGAAATTAAATTAGTTTGGTCCCTCTTCTTTTTATAATGCTCAGGCTCAGGTGTTGTTAATGATGGCAAGCTAGGCTAACCAGCTTTTCATTTTCTGAGTGGCTAACTGGCTGCTACTCAGAGCTAGCTTAAAAATACTTTTCTACCTTGAGATAAATCTCCAGCCCACAACAACTAAAGTGAATAATGAAACCTACATTTTGAATTATTCAGAGACTTTTTTTCTGTGATAGAACATTTTTTTAACAATGTTTGTGGAATTCATGGGCACCAACCGAAGACGAACTAACACAGAACAATGTTAGATTTGTGGCACTTGGCTAAATGTAAGATGCAAGGTCAGTTACAGAGCATCGCCCGGCAGCTGATGAGGATTTGTTCGAGAAAACTTTAGCAGAGTGAACGACAGAAACCCACTCCTTACAAAAAATTGAATACATCGCTTTAGGCAGCATTGAATTGGTGGTGGTTTTGGTCAGGACTGAATCTGAAATGCTCTCTGTTACCCCTGCAGTCAATAGGCCAACAAGTTTTTTAATGACTTTGAGACACTTACAAATTCCTAGCCAAGGTTCCAAATTTAATTCCTCATTTAAATCAGCAAATGATATATGGAAGACACTGAGAACCTGCTATTAAATTCCTCTGGTCACGCTACTAAATGTCTGTAAGCTCGTTAGCTTTCTGAGTGACACTTTGGCATTTTTGCGGGGAGTTTGCTGGCTCTACTCGTGGTACTGCATGCTCTGGTTGCTGCCCTTGTCTGTCCTCTGCACCACAGGGGTGGCGCCTTCTGAATAGCTCTGTCATACTGGGGGTAGGAAGGAAGTCTTTATGGCATACAGATTTACAGACTGACACCAGAGAGTTTTGTCTGCCTCTCTTTACTGTTGCTGCTGCCTCAATCCCTGCTGCTTTTAAAAGGGCCTCTGACAGCTCTTACTGGCTCTGTCAGGTGCAGTTTTGTGATAACACTCAGGAACAGAAGGAAAAAAAAAACAGATTGAAATACATATTAAATCATAAACTCCTTCACATAAAGCAGAAAAAAAAATAAATCCTCATGTTTGTGCACAACTAAATAAAAAACTCACATATATTACGACCCCTCTTAATGCATATATGGCTGCTGCTGAGTGATGCACTGAGCCCCGACGCTTTTAACTCACTCCAGAGTTTAACATCTCTCCTCTGCCGGTTGACATGAACAATTTTTCGCAAGGTGCAATGGATAAAACAGCGTGTATCCACCGTTTGTGGTCATGTTGTTTCGGGTGAAGGAGGGATTTGTGGTTTGAGCCGAGCCCACAGCAAATATTGAACACACACGGTGCCTGTCAGCTGAGAGTGATCATCAACACCACCCACATAATCACAAGCTGGATTCTCACAGCGTTCCCTCCCTCTGCAGTTTAGTCGAGCCTTGGGATGCCAGAGCAATTTGGCATGGAGGGCCAGAGGCTTAAACAAGCGGAGTGGAGTAACGAAGCAGTATGACCGGACATTCATTAGTAAAGTTAAAAACAAGTTTATTAAGCTTAATGTGATTAAATTGCTAATTTAATCTATTATAGCCGGGAGGCTCAGTGGACAGCAATGTCTGTCTATTAGTCCGTCCACCACTTTGTGCAAAATTAAAAATCAATATTTGTTTGAATATTTCAGTCCAAAAAAA
>JAPZDY010000007.1:5544727-5566418 GCA_029783645.1 Ctenochaetus hawaiiensis | reverse complement strand
AGAGCTGTAGTCCTCATTGTAAAATACATGACAGCGTTATCCCCTTAAACACACTGTAATTATTAATAGCCCGATTACAAAATTCTGCTTGGACCGAAGTAGCTCAAAGATTTGTGCCAAGTTTCAAGAGCAGTTGGCATTCTGCTGAACTTTGATTGATTGAGGTTGCAAAATTAAAAAAAAGGTTTGCCAGAACAAAATGGCAAAAGTGGCAAAAAAGTGCAAACATTTATATTATAGGGTGTAAATCTTTAAGTCCTCTTTTATTTTTCCTTGAACGTAGTTTAATTACATTAAATCTGGGCTGAAAAAAATGCAAACATATTCCTAGGGATCATTAAAAGCCCTCAAGAACAAGGTTCCTGTGAGCATCCATAAACATTTTCCACAGTTGTGGACAAACAATGCAACCGTCAGAATAAATGTTGGTATTGTGTGTTTGTGCAACTACAGATCTGTGATTTCCAAAGCCTGCATTTGAACATCCAAACATTCCAAAATGTTTTTGCTTCTTTCCTGTCAGACCTGCCGGAAGACCTGCGGAAGTGCTGCTATGGATACTGCATCGACCTGTTGGAGAAGCTAGCAGAGGACATGGGTTTCACCTTTGACCTTTATATTGTGGGAGACGGGAAGTACGGAGCATCCAGCGGGACAGGACGCTGGACGGGGCTGGTCGGGGACCTGCTGAGCGGAACCGCTGACATGGCTGTCACCTCTTTTTCCATCAACTCTGCCAGGAGCAGAGTCATCGATTTCACCTCGCCCTTCTACTCCACCAGCCTGGGCATTCTGGTACCGTTGCTTCAAGTCATCATTAGTTTGCTGGAGTTTGTGTTTTAATGATCGCAGAAGAGGCCGAGCATGTTCTTTAAAAAAAATATATACTGCATTTGATTCAGCTGCTGCATCGCAATCTTCAATATGACTTTGATTTGGCGAATCTGTCTCTCTGTAGCTTTTTCAGTGAAAAATTTGACAACATGGTCTGAAAATATTTAATTTTGTCCGTATGCTCCACTCGCCTGATCTTCTGGTGAGGAACAGGAGATCATTAGCTGCGTATAAATTAGTTTCCTGAGTTTTCAGTGAACATGTAATTACGAAAGTTTTAAATAACTTATCATTTAAGAGTGTACTGAGTCTGAAAGGCATCTTAATCAGACATGATGCAGTTGTACTTTTATTTGTTACTATATTCCTCTGTGCCTAACAATCTGTAATTGTTAATTAATTCAATTAATAACTGCATTTTTTATTCAAAAGAAGAATGATTAAGTGATATTTTTAGTGATTTATCTGCCTTACATTATGATTAATAGGACAAAATAAAAACAAGGCATGCAATTTTGTAAAAACCAATTATGCCTGTTAAGTTAAAGTTTACCGACCTGATCCTCAAAACTGGAGGTTGATTTATTATCACAGTTTGGCACAAAGTAAAATGCATGTAACTCCTGCAGAGGAGATCAACTGGATCAAACCAGTTACTCGGACTTTGCTCTGACCTGACAGGTGCGCAGCCGGGACACTGCAGCCCCCATCGGAGCCTTCATGTGGCCTCTCCACTGGTCCATGTGGGTGGGGATTTTTGTCACGCTGCATCTCACCGCGCTCTTCCTCACCTTGTACGAGTGGAACAGCCCCTTCGGCATGACGCCCCATGGCAGGAACCGGCTGCGGGTGTTCTCTTACTCCTCCGCCCTCAATCTCTGCTACGCCATACTGTTTGGACGCACTGTCGCCACCAAGGTAAAGTAGCTCTCCCCTGTGTGATAAATAGGCATCATGCAGCGAGGGGCAGGGAATAGAAATTGCAGAGTGAGGGAGGAGGGGAAGTGCATTAGTACACAGGCACACAAACAACGAGGGCAAGTCCAAAGAGGAAGTTGGAGGGGAAAGAGGCATAGAAAAAGATGATAGAGACGGCTAGGGAGGGGGGAAAGATGGATAGGGGAGAGGTTAAAAAGGTAGGCAGTGATGAAGTAGTGTTGGACGGGGAGGATAATGCACACACAGGGAAGGAGAGGGGAAAGGGTAAGTGGGCCGACAGAGATTGAAGGAGTTATGCTGAGGATGATGGGGATGGATGAAGGTGGTAAAAGAGGGAATGAGTAGAGGTCAACTCCCTGAGGTAGTCAGACTCAAAGTTGAAAACAAGAAGGCAGGGGAGAAAAGAGTCAATGGAGGGTGGGAAGGTGAGAGTGCAAATGAGGAAACGGCCTTCAAAAAAAAGGTAATCAGGAGTTTGATGGAAAGATGGTGAGAAAAGGTTGAAAGGGCAAGTGGATAAGCAGAGATGAGAAAAGCAACACGATGAGGGCGACACGGAGGTGGACAGACGGACAGAGGATGATGTAAAGGGGAGAAGGCAAGTGGGTGAGCAAAGTTGGAGAGGCAGGGACGGGAGGGGGGAAACGTGTGAGACAAGTGAAGGTCTAATCCTCAGAATCTGTCCATTAATAAACACATAGCAAGATGAAAAACAGTCTCTTTTTTCCTCTAAAGATAAAATATTTCACGTCATTTCATGTCATTTTTGTTTGGTATGAATGCATAAAAATACTAAATGTACCTTTGCAGTAATAGCATTTTTCAAAAACATGTCATATTTGACTGATCGCATCACAACCACAGTCACACCGCCGCGCATTTTCAACCACAACGCTGATGGAAAGCAACTGTCCTCTGCATTTTGTGGTTTTTAAACTGCAACATGCTGAGCAAAAATCCATCATTATGGAAACTCGTGCTTGTTTTTACCATGTTTTCATGCAAATATTCCAGTAAATATCACAATTTGCTTAAATCATCCCCGTCCGCCTACATCACTTAGTGAGAATACACCCCACTATAATAATTCTTTTACAAATAGTCCCTTTTTGTCCCTAAAGGAAGCAGCACAAATGACTTGGGTGGAACAAGGGGAAAAGTGATTAGAGAGACCTTCCCATAATTGAAAGGTCACAGGTTTGATCCTTGCTGGCAATGTGTCAATTAACAGGTTGTGTCCATTAGCAGCCTTGTGACCTGTTAAAATGCCCTTGAGCAACACTCTGAACCTCAGTGTGCTGGGTCGCAGCCAAAGAGTCATGTTTATTTATGGCAAAGACAGTGGGGGCAAGTAAATTGATTGCTAAACTGCTAATAACAGCTTATTTCCCTTGAGTCAGTGACTGTAGTGTTAAGTTTTAATAAGACTGATCGAAAATAATAAGATATAATGTGTTATAAGACTTCAAAACAAATTTTTTACCCCAAAACCAATAACACAAGAGCTGTGCAAAAGTGTATAGAATGAATGTTTCTCTAAAAACGCTGCAACTGTTAACATGTCCTGCCACTAGCTTGCTCCCCGTTGTACAGCTCAAACTGAGTATCTGTTCCAAGGCAAAGGAACATTTTCCTTTAAACACATTGCATTAATTTGCAGTACTTCTAGTTCTGTTAAAACACATTTGTTCAAGACCTTCCCATTCACTGTGCAGTATTTCCCCAGTGGTTACTTACAGACCCTAATGTAGCAGCTCTGACCCACTTTGTATTAGACACTTTAACAATCTCCCTGAAATATTCACAGTGTTATGTTTGTAAAACACGAAAGTAAGTACTCATCATTAAAACATACACACATGAACAGGCTGCTCAGTAGTCATTACTATATAAATACACCAGTGCTAAGGGGTATGACTGCATCAATCTTCAAACTTCAAACCTTCATTTGATATCAACTACACATCTGTCTATATTCAGAACTTCCTATTAAAAGGTTTTTATGCTTCCATGTCAACAAAATCTGTCCACAAATACACATGTTCTTGTCAAACAGCTCATCATTCATCCGTTGCCTAGCTAACCATGTTAAGTTGTACATTCCTTGAGTCAATAAGGAAATATTTCAACTAACACATACATGTCTAACATTAATCCTTTGAAATTGACCATGCAAGGCTGCTTCCTGTCAGCTAACTTCTCTCATTACATGTGTTCTGTTGCTCCACACACACAAACCATCACAAAATGGTTTTCCAGTCAAACCAAATGTCTTTAATTGAGCAGAAATGATTACACTTGGATACATTGATCTGTGACTCAAAATGTTGGCCAGGGATGTAAAGTAGGGTCGATGCCCTACCCTTCTACCTCCAGCACCTTTCCTAAAACCACACCCATCTCCAGTACAAAGCTGTACAGTGAGATGATTGTGTCTTGCGCTGCTGTGACGCTATCAAAACTGTCAACAGACATAAAAACATCAGTATTCAAAAGCGACTCTGTGCTTGTTACCGTCACAATAGGTGTCCCTAGTACTGCATTTTGCCTAATCACTCACAGAAAAACCCACACACTCGAAAACAATACCACACACAATGTTGCAGCTGGTAAACATACTGTGTGAAAATGCCATTGTAAGTTGTCTAAACTCAAGGGCTTATCATCCCTTGAATTACAGTATATGCGAATTTAAAGTGGTAAGTCTGGTCCTGTTATCATTGTAAACTGCACAGAGAACAGAAAGCTTGACAGGCATAACAACAGTAACTGAGGGGGACAGGGCCTCAATTACATTTTTTGTGTGTTAGCAGATGTACTATCTAGCCTATCACATTTTCCCTTAAACTGATAGCTGGTAGGCTCAGTGTGAAATAAATATCTTGTGAAGAAAACAAATACATGGGAGCGCTTAAGGCACCTCATTACAGCTTCAACCAGGCCCCACAGTGCAAAAAAAAGAATATTTACAACTCATCTAAGTTCAGGATTTTTTCCAAGAAACAATATTACTGATAAATTTGTGCATGTCATCCTTCTTTTTTGCCCCTTTCAAATCACCAACAAGCCTGAACAACTACACAACAATAGGTTTGAGCCCTGTTTGTTAAATTAATGTCTCATTAATCTCAAGTCTTTAAAATGCCAGAAATTCATCTCGTTTCTGCTGGTAGATATTAATTGGCGGAAAAAATGATCAGTGTTTAGGTGGATTCATTCCCCTAGGCGAGCAATTTCATGGAAAGATATTTCTGTTGTTTTTCACAAACAGTCACACTTTGTTAGATTTTTCTCATCTGCATTAGCTCCTCTCTGTTTTCTTTCTTGATGATTACTCCTTACTTCGGGGTTAAACTGGGTTTTTTAAGGAAAAAGAGAATGAGGGACGGAGGTTAAGAGCCTCAGGAAGGTCTGTGTTTTTGTGTCAATACCTGAAAACATCTTTTTCACATTTATATTTTCATTGTCTGAATCCTGTTCTTTAGTCTTCCTGCATACAAATAGTTATCTCGGCTTCCTCCATGTTTTTTGTTGCCAGTCAGATTCATTTTTGTCTTGACATCATGACATTTTTCTCTTGTGAGCATAGCTAATTTTAGACTCCCTCATCAAAATGATCTGCTATTTTCTTCTCTGTTTGATCTGCTAAATTATAATTATGACAAAAGCAAAACAAACTCATCTCTCTTGTTTTTCATCTCTGCTGTGCAGACTCCTAAATGCTGGACCGGACGCTTCCTGATGAACCTGTGGGCCATCTTCTGCTTACTGGTGCTGTCTAGTTACACGGCCAATCTAGCTGCCGTCATGGTCGGGGAGAAGACCTTCGAGCAGGTCTCGGGGATTCATGACGACAAGGTTGGACTGCACACAAGGACGCAGACTTGCAACTACAAGCATGTCAGCCTGCCACACACACATACAGCTATATGTGCACGCAAACTAATCTCACACAAGGACGGACTAATGAGCGAAGAGCGGAATTATTTGTGAAGGATTATCAGTTTCAATATCCCTAAACCCTTCAGGGAGTTCAGGCAACAATGAATGTGATATGAGCCCCATCATGATATCCACCCTCCGTCTCTTTTTATCACCTCTACCACCATCCCCACACGTGTCTCTTCCTGTGTCACTCCCTCAGCTTCACCACCCCTCCCTGGGTTTCCGTTTTGGGACGGTGAGAGAGAGCAGTGCTGAGGATTACATGAAGAAGAGCTTCCCGGAGATGCACGATTACATGAGACGCTTCAACCAGCCCACCACCCCAGAAGGTGTACATATGTTAAAGTAAGACAGTGACACAAAACATTCACTTAATGTACATTTGCAAACAGACCAAATTTACACCAAAATGCTGTTCAGACCTGAACAATCCAGTCACGTTTCAGTCTGTTCTCTGTATTCTGTGCACTTATTTTTCATGCACACCATGCATAACAATCCTGTCTCCTGACAACAAGAGCAAACATGGCAGATTTATGTGTAACAGCTCCAATATGTGTCACCCAGTGACTTTATCAATTCAAATTTTGGATGCTTTGATTTCCAGCTAAGTGAGGCTGCTTTTAATATTCATACCGACTGGCTTTTCTATCTAAAATCAACGCAATAGCTCAATTTAGCTCAATTTAAGTAGTGTGTTTGGGGCTGATATTCTCTTTGATTTATTTTCCACCTGCAGTGATCTCGAGTCTTGCCCATGGGTGGAGGTTTCTTATTAAATTGAACATGCTGTTTCCTTTTGCATCTGACAAAGACACGATCAAATACTTATCACTTTTTGTGCTGCTTATATTTATACCCTGCATTGGCATAAGCTTTTTCCTCATCCACAGAAACTACATTTTAGCACAGAGTGTAAGTGAGGTGAAAGAATTACATAAATTTCATTAAAAAACGCCTCCACATTTGAAGGAAAAATATTTTTGTTCATTAACAGTGTTGAATGTGGAGATGAATGAGGGTCAGGGACAAGATGATGTAATAAGGGCCGAGGATGACAGGATGAGTCGGGTGTCGAATGGGGATTGTAAGCAGATGAAAGCAAGAAGGCAAGGCGAGCTTATTTATTTTCACACATTTAATTCACAAAGGCAGTTTAAAGTACTTTGCATAATGCATTAAAACACTAAATTCAAAATACAACACAAGACACACAATTACAGACTAGGAAAAAAAATATTAAGTACAAGTACAAATTAAAAAGAAGGTAGTTCAGGATGATTGAATGTGGCTAAAGTTCATTTAAAAATAGTGAATAAAATAAATGGTTTTTACTTGCTTTCAAAAGTAGTTAAAGTTGAAGCAAATATTGACCCTGGTGGTTTGCTCCAGCTCTGTGGAGCATAGTGACTAAATGCTGCTTTTTCATGTTTAGTTTAACTGCTTCAAGATGACTGTAAGACTGAGACGGTTGTGTTGAGATGAAAGTGGCTTAGAGATTTGGGCCGGGGGGGATTTGATTACTTGATTATAGCATCATTCAGGTTTCTGATTGATTCTGTCAGTAAAGATATGTCCTTTACTCCACATCAGGAAAAAACTAATTTCTTCACTACAAGTTACTGCAGTTGTTGAGGATGAATTCACTTTAGTTCCTGACTATCTTTAATGGTTTGCTGGATTTATACTCACCATCTGATCATCAGTAATGGAAGACAAGAGTGATCTGAAACTGTGATAAGATGTTTACATGCCAAAGTGTCTTGGCATCTTTTGGAGAACAGCTGACACATTAGGGGTTTTCAAAACCAGGAAAAGTGTTTATCAAGGCTTTAGCAAACAGGATAGTATGATTGCACATATAAACATAACCAGGATAATCCACTCTATGACTGTCTGTGCAAGCACACTCACTGATGCAGCATCTCATGGCTCTATTTAGCTCTATTTTTGTTGTTTTTGCAGGTATAAATAAATGGTGGGGCAGCACACTTTGGTTAGTGAAGGACATTTAGTCTTAGGCAGTTATTTTAATTTCCTTTTTATAATTTTCTTCAGATAAGTTTAAGAACTAGCTACCTAACCTAGCTAACTAGCTAAAGTTAAAGTACTGCAAAAGTCCTGCAAAGAAAACAACACTTAAGTAAATGTACACAAATATTATTGCAAAATATCCTTAAGTATCAGAGGTAAAAGAACTCATAATGCAAAAACAAAAATGGGTGCTGTTAATTCTTTTCAGTTATATATCCTGAAGTATTATTGCTGATGTATTAGTGTAAGTTACATTTTTCTACTGTTTAAGATGAAGCTAATTTTAAGTAAAGTTTAAATCTTTTATTTCAAATATATGCAGAGATTCAAAAACTACATTTTTCACCCTAAAATATAGTAGAGTCAAGCTGAAATATCATGAAATGGCTAGTTGAAAAAAGTACTTGAGTAATTAGAATAGGTTGCATGCTATAACTGGATTTCAGACATACTGGAATGAAAAAAAGTTTATATTGTTTGATCAAGTGCAAACATAAATACACACATCGTAACACATAAAAAACAAATTCCCAGCTTTACACTTCTTAAACACAGGGCCTACTCCATGAAACTGCGACAGAGATGCTGAGATATTGCATGTGCTGACTTTGTGATACAAGTGGAAAGATACAAAAGCGCTTGTTAAGAGAGGAGGATGAGAAGATGAAGGCAGCGTCTGTTTGCATGCAAGGCGAAGCAGAAGTGGAAGTCACAGCAGTGCAGAGAACCAGAGTCAGGCAGTAAAATACTGTGTTGGCAAACTACTGACCCCAATACTGCACTCAAATCTGAGAGAAGAAAAAAAACTCATAAGCTTTCTCCTGGAGAGACAGATCGCCGAGGGCTACACATGCAACTGCATGCACACAAATGTATAGGCTCAGAGAAATTAATGTAAACACATACTACACACACTTTCATGCTTACTCACACGCACACTCACACACTCCAAAGGGAAGCATTGCACAGCTTGGACCTTCTTAAGTCCTGAAAGAAGTCTCTATCCTCTCTCTTCTCTCTGTTACTTGTATTTGACAGGTTTAGGTAGAGTAAAACAGACTTTTCTGCTTTGCCGGCACAGCAAAGACTTTATAAAGTCAACTTTTTGTTTAGCAGTAAACCTCCTGAATAATAAGAAGTTTCCAGTAATTTGATCAGTCTTTTCTGTTTTTTTCTATCAGACTGTGGTGTGTATGTGTCTGTATGTGTGCTTTTTCCAATCATATATATTTCCTTGCTTACTTGCTTTTATCAGTCTGCCATTAAAATTTGATGTAGTTGTATATATGTAGCTTTTCTTTATTATCGGTGTGTTGCACCTCGTATCTCTTCCAGCCGTGGTCAGCCGGCAGATTCTGCCCACAGCGGAACGGTCTATAATTAGGGGTCATTTAGGGTCAATTGGATCGATAATGTCGGAGTAGAAGAGTCTTCAGCAGTGTGTTTATTGCCTTATCAGCCCGCCACAGAGGCTGTTGGTTCAGGTAATGATGTATGTGTTTACACAGTGTATGAGAATGCAGTTAATCTCATCCTCTGTATAAATGACAAAGGGGATGACAGTCGAAAATACAGGGTCCCTGCGCAGCCTCTGGGAGTGTGGGAAAGTTTGTAAATCTGATCTACAGGGTCTTTCAAAATTAGAGGTTGGTTGTCTTCAATTAATGCCTCTCTCTCACCCTTGTGATGTGTGTTTGTGTGTCGGTGATGAAGGACAGATCCTCCTGCCTTGGATGCATTCATCATGGACAAAGCTCTGCTGGACTTTGAGGTCTCTATCGACGCAGACTGCAAATTGCTCACCGTGGGGAAGCCTTTCGCTATTGAAGGTGCGCACACAGAACTCATACGCACAAAGACACATTTTTTTGATCACTTGTAAGGACATCTTATAACTACAAGATTTCTCTTGGGGTATTTGTAAAAAGCGTCCTAAAACTAATTTGATCTTACAACATTTTTTGAGGCTTGTCTTAGTTTACTGTCAAGTCTGTCACTTTGATTCTTCTTTTATCCCTTTGTGAAGCATTTTGTAACACACTGATATGTGACAAATAAATCTAGTTTGCTTTATCCACTTAATTAAAAAAAACCCACTACATTATAGCCTGACATTGGCACTGAACTTGTATTTTTACCTTAAAATCTAGTCTTTATACCCCTAAATAGATTTACCTCATGGGACCTGTTTTTTTGTCCCCAGATGGCCTTTGAGTCCCCACTATGTGACTTTGAAAAGATTTGTCCTCATAATGTGATTAAAAGACTCAGGCACATACACACAAGCCAAAGTGGCTCATGCACATATACATTCACTTAGCATGCACTCACACAAACACACACTCTGCATCTGTATACACGACATATATTGTATAAGACCACAGATTCTACCTTCTATTCAACACAGACAAACACCCAGATGTGATAGACACACCCTGAAGTATGCACATCTAAAGACACACAAACACATACACACACACATATATAGGAAGCACAGTTTATCCACATGCACACCAACATTCAGAGACGAGATTAGATACTATAGTTAGCTACATGACTGACAGAATAACACCGTGATTCACTGGATGAACTTATAACGCTGCAGGCTAGAAGTACTCAACCATCTATTATTCACAAGAATGCCCAGTCAGAACACTTTGGACTTGCTTATGCTTATAGGTCGAACCAGCTGCAATACAGTCAGGAAGCATATAGACAAATCCACTTCAAGTCAAAAAACAGCTAATAATCCACACAGGGGGTTATTATATTCAAGTCCTTGTGTGTTGCTACTGTGAATGACTGGGTTTATGCACATTGTATGTGTGTCTCTTCTGGTGCTTTCTTGAAGGAAATTATTTTCCTTTTACTTTTTACTTTCCTTTTTTGGACTTTTAGAGTGGATATTTCTTTTTTCTATTTTTGTAACATCTTCACTTCTACCGTCTGAAAATACGCACCATGGCAAGCAAGGAAAAAAAGAAGACAGGCCACAAAATGGGGCATGCTGTTGTTCTTTTATGTCTAACAGAGTTGATTTTTCCCCCATTTTTGTTTGCTCGTCCTCATCCCTCTTCTTCTTTTGCAACTATAACTTGTGTAACTTGTGTATGTGCTCTACCCAAACTAAAACTATTAGAAGAGCGGTCTTAGTTTCATACATTATTAATAGCACAGCCTGTTTTAAAACACTACCTAAAATATAGATGCTTTCTATCATGGAACATGCTGACCTATATGTACCTGGTACAGTTGCAACTACCTGGACAACTTTAACTATGCACAGGCAAACATGTCTGTAACTTTTGTCACTGCAGCATTGCTCTTCTAGTCCACAATGCCATTCTTTACAGCAATAATAAACATGTGTACAGCCTGGTCAAAAACAGTTTATGTCTTAATAATTAATTTAGCCATTCATGACAACTGGTCCAAGGAGGAATTTTTATTTAACTCACTTATTTAAACTTAAATTAATGTGTGTAGTGTGTGCTAGGCATTACAAAGACACTGGTAGCAATGTATATTATCTTCAGCATTACATCTTGTCCAAGTGCTGTAACTTCTAGCCACAAAGTCAAACTTGAAGCTGCAGAACTGTACTTTATAAACCGATGGATAAAATCTTGGTGGCTCTATCCACTATTCAATATGCAGTCAGTCCAGTAAAGTTGTATTTCATTGTGTGAGGTATGGATACTCTCATTGCAGGACTAAATGCCATTATGTTTAATAGCTAATAATAAATGAGCAATAAGTTATGTTTTTTAGAAAGTTGCTAATTGCTTTGCACAACTTTTAAAGCCAAATGCATTAAATGTAAATTATAATGACTAGTCACAGCAGTAATGACAGTAGAAGCATTGGCTTCCTTAAATGATTTGTATGCTATAAGCTCGTACAGTAAGAATATATATGAGCAGAGGGTTTTTATGAAGAACCGGAATAAATTGTATCACTTTTAGAAATAAAGGCTCCTGGCAACCTGTCAAAAGAAATTACATCTTAGCTCTAATAAAAGTCTGGTGCTCCGTTTCACTGAGGTAAATAAAAGGTTCCAGTTATTATTGCAAGTTTTACTATATTCTAGTCACATGTCATCTGCACATACAAGCCCTCTGAAGGTGACTTTGAAGGGAAATTTTCTCTGGCAGAACACATTTATTGAATGAATCAAGCATTTGAACTCTAACCCAGATGCAGCTTAGCAACTAAAGGGGTTTTTTACAGGTATAGCATTAGCGTGTGTGCTCATGCATGGCAATGATGGGCATTTACGTGCCTGCATATTACATATGTGCGCTTGCACTTTCATGTTTATTTGTTTCAGTTCAGCCTTCCCTCATCTCCTTTCATCTCTGAGACACACAGTCACAAAGCCAGTAAATAGATACTGGTATGGGGACCACATGGGACCAAACACTGACTTTTGATACCATTTCTCTGTCAGTCAAAGTGTAGCCTCAAAAAGACCCCACTCCCACACTCCCACACTCCCTGCTCGGTGCACAACTCTTTTTCACTTGAGATTAGCTACTGCTTTCTTCCCTGCATAAGGCAAAAATGAGCCAAGGGAAGTAGCCGAAGCATTACTCATGATTGTGAGGATGAGAAAGCAAGTCTCATTGGCATGTAGAGTGGGTCAGTTTGATGTCTACTTGATTCATTGTCTCCATGAAAAGGCAGGCAAAGAATCCACATCGCCTTTGGTAGCAAGTCGCCTCCACAGCCTGCTTGAGGAATAATGGCATAGGAGTGAATAACTCAATAAGTCTGAAGGGTTGAGGAAGAAAGAGCAGGAAATGGCCCAGACAGGAAATATGAGAGGGGGAAAACACAAGTGGAGGAGATGAGATGGAAGGGGTATAAGAAGAAAAAAAAGTAGTTAAAGAGAAGAACAACTAGAGGTAAAGAAAGAGAGAGGGCCAGTGAGGGAGGGTGAGTGAGGTGGGAGTTGAGCACTGGAAGGAGATAGAGGGCTTTCATTTGCCCACTGCCAGTTCGCGCCTTTCTGCACAGCTAGTGATAAAAGAGCCAGCCAACAGAGTCTCCTAATCAAGACAAACCTTCACCCCAAGCAGATGGAGTGAGAGAGGCGGAGAAAGGATGGAGAGAAAGGATGGAGGGGTGGAGAAAAGAGAGGAAGTGCTACTTGGTTCATACGAGGATGTAGGGTGGATTTATAGAGCGGTTTGTGGTAAGGAGATACAGAGGAGATGGAGAATTTGGGACTGCAGGCAAGGCTCTCTACTTAAAATCTTCAGGCTACTTAAAGTGGAGAGAGATGCTTAGATGTCGCTGGGCACCCTTCGCCACTGAGTGCTGTCGGAAGATGTTTACGACAGCTGAGACACACCCCATTAATAATATTGCCACTGAACACACAGTCAGTTGCTGCTTGTTTGTAGATGTGTGTGTGTGTGTGTGTTGTGTGTGTGTGTGTAGGTGTGTGTCCATCTGTGCATAAGTGGTCTACACAAGCTCAGTCAGGCAGGACAGAGCGTGTCTGAAGACCGAAATGAGGCAGGCAGGAGATTTTAGTGCCAGAGGGAGACTGTTGTTGGTCGGGCAGCTCACGTCCTGCAGGAGCGACGTACAGATGCCTTTGTCTGCTGGCGCCGTGTGTGTGTGTGTGTGCGTGGTTGTTTGTATGTTTATGTTTGGAAATGTTTGTTGAAAAATTTAATTCTAGAGCAATATCGCCTCTATTTAAAGAGATGCAGAATGCACAGGGTAGAGGAAATTTAATTGTGCAGAGCTGAATTGATTAGTCAATCAGCGTAAAAATAATTTGGTAACTATTTTCATAAGCAATTAATACTTAAAGTAATTTTCAAGCGAAATTGCCAACCATTCACTTCTTTCTAGCTTCCTAGTTGTTTTAAATTTGATGCATGTTCTCCATCTTAAGAAATACCAAACTTCATCTCTTTCAGTTTAAAATTGTTTGTCAGGCAAAACAAGCAATTTATGAAGATTTTTCACTTGGGCATTGGTGAAACATCCAAGACCAAGTGTTTTATGAATTACAGACATAAATCTCCGACCAACTTACATTAACTTGTATTACAGTTTTTAATAAATGTCTGCCATGTAAGCTGACAGCTACAAACAACCAATAACTGAAGTGCATGCACTGATGCAAGAATGATTACTTTTGGAGTCTCGAATAAATCTGGTTATTTATCTTGATGGAGATTTTTGGCTGTATCTTCCAACCCAGATACATCCATCTATCAGTTGTCTTCCACTTATAATGGGTGGAGTTGCATTGACAGCAAGCAAGGCAGGATATTTCTAACATCACTCTCGCCAGCTACGCTTTCCAGCTCCTTATCGTAGGGGAGGTTTGTCTATGTCTACGATCCCAGGAGTTGTTTTCTCAGGGGAAACAGGCCCTGCTAGGGTCTACTGAGGCAAATTGGTCCCAGGGGAGAGGTCAGACTGAAATGTAACAGCCAAAAAAGTGATGGAGCACCTTGCTTAGAATAGGGAAACTGGGGTCTCCCTCTGAAGCCAGACCCTTTAGTTACCAGGAGGTAAGCCTCTGATGCCTGGGCCGTAGTCCGTGGAGTTTGGCAGGTGTGTATACCAGGATGAAGGCGGAGGCAAGAACCTGTATGTCTGGACCCACTGGCATCGCCGACTGATCTGAATCATATAAAACTGCTTTATCACTGATGGATCATCACAATCAATCCCAAGGTCATAGCAACTTTAATATTTCCTATATTTGAATTAAACATTCAAGAAGTCTATGAGGTTTGATGATACAGGAAATTATGTTTTAAATGTCCAGCAGCACTTCATAAATGGAAGGGGAGAGACAGATCTCTTAGAAAATAACTTAAAACTGACCACAGTGTGATTATAAAGTTGAACTACAGCACAGAAACACAGAGCAAAGCATTGCTGAGTGGCAAGAAAAAAGTAGTATTACAAATAATAAAAAGTTATGGACACTTGCAACACACTCGGGCTCCCAACCTGGGTTTTAAACATAAGCAGTAGCATTTTTACAAACCAATGGATAGTGTTTTAGAATAAAAACTTGGTGTTCCCGGGTGTGTCTGCGAGTGTGTGAGTAGGTGTGTGGGAGATTTTGAGTGACGGCTTTGGGACTTGACGTTGTGATGGAATATGCGGACATCTGGGGGAAAAAAGAATCAAAACAAATGACAAGTTGCCTGCCCACTTGTATTTCACCATTTGACTGAGTGCTGTTGAGAAATGCGGATGGAGATAGGCTGATGACAGAAAAATGCTGTCTGGCTGCCGGAAAATAAAGAAAAGAGGAGGGAGACGTACGGAGACAAAGCGATGGACTCAGGAGAGGAGCGGAAAGATAAAGAGAAGAATGGAGTGAAGCAGAAATTGAACGAAATTGAAGGGATGACAGAGATAAGGAGCAGGCTAACAGAGGAAGAGTCTAGCGGCGACGGTGGGAGAGAAATGACCTCAGACAGGGGAAGAGGAGGGATGAGAGGGAGAACTGAGGGGAGAGGAGAGAGGGAGGAGAGGAAGAAAATGAGAAGGGAAGGGGAGGTAAAAGAGGGTAAGAGCAAAGGGAGGGAAGCTTAGACAGTCTTTGTCATGTAGGAAGCAGAGTGTGACAGTTATGTGAACCTTAGCTATTCACTCTTTTTGTCCGCAAACCCCATCAGGCTCACATACCTTGACAGCAAACACACACACACACTTACACAAACACATAAACACACTCACAAACAGCAACCAGGTCTTAGACAATCACACACACACACACGCATGCACAAACACCATACACACAAAAGCGCTGTTGGCATGACTGTGTCTTTGACTGCAGTACAGATGAAATGAAACAAACAACCCCAGGAGATCTTGTATAACAATAAATCTCCGAGAGGGTCTTTTGATTCTAAGCTGAGGGACAGATTTCTCTCATTTTCCACCTGCAGGAATGCGAGCTGTAATGCAAAACAGATGCCGTTTCAAAGTCTGGGTGTCTAGAGCTACAATTTCACTCCAGCTTTCAAGTTGCGGGGCTGTACGTGAATGTGTCACTTTTGAAATTAAAGCAATGAATAGTGGCAAGAATAAAATAGTTAATCTCCTACTTAATTAAAAATATTATAGTTATATAATTTTTATTGCTGTAACTCGTGTATATTTTATTGTTGTGTCGGGTCTCATTACTCCCCATACTGCCTTGTGTTTAAGAAGATGGAAATTAGAAAGACCAGAGCACCTACAGATCCATTGATGATGAAAAAGTTTCTGCTAATCAAGCGCAGATTAATATTTGATGTGTTATAACAATGATGTGCAGTTCTGACTGCATTATTTAATACCTTTGAAGTTATTAAATCCATATCTGTGGCAGCAGCAGCTTTAAAATCTAATTGGACATCATGTATTTCTCATGCAAACCATCTCTCTGCAAAGTAATCAGTAATTGCAGCTGTCAGATGCATGTGCAAAGGGATTTTTGATGTTTTCCTCTGTACACTTTGAATTTTGTACTTTTTTATATAACATCAGAGTTGACGGTGTCTAAGATTTCAGTCCTGGTTGAAGCAGCAAGTGTAGTTTAGTTCTTCAAGTCCTGTAAAACTGGGGGCAGCAAAACAAACTGTTATGATGTAAACAGAGAAGTCAGGCAGTAATTGACCTTTTTCCATCCACTGTGAGCTGATTTCATGCTGCAGAGACCATGAGTCTGCGAGCGACGGGTCGCAGTGAAAGGAGCAGGTTACCTGACTGAGGAGTTGTAGATGTGCAGTCTGTCGCCTGCAGCTTTTCATCTTACAGCTCACTGTGCCTGCTCCGTCTTCACTCACTCTCCCCCTGCTATATTTCAAACTGATCGGCTGTCAAAAAAATTGCAGAAAATTACCATTTTTCTTGTTTTATTAGATGTATTTTTTGATGAATGATAGCAGTCAGTGTCGATCTCAATGACAAACACGGTTCCTGTGACTTTTTTCATGATGAAAGACAACTCGTGCTTCGCCAGTAAATGTGAAGCCGCATTAGTAGGAAATGTTCCGACTGCATAAGCAGGAACTTAATACAGTGTTTTTCTGGTAATGCTGCCCCTGACATCAAGTCTATAAAAATGTAAACATATATATACATAAACCTTGTTTGTCATCTGTGTAAATTTGAACTGAGTTACTGTAAAATGTGTGCAAATGTGTTATTGAATTCAGTGTATTAACTTACACACCCTTTCAACAGCAAATAAAATCAGTTCTCTGGTGACAACAGAAGAATAAAAAAATCCCAGAAAAGAACTTTGATGTCAGAATATTATCAAGTTCTGCGCAAATGGAACTAAACTGGCTTTTGTTTGGCCCTTTTGTACGAAACTGGGTCTTGTTTCAGTAACTGGAGGGGACGAGTGCAGAGCGAGCCGGCAGTGGATGATCTCAGTTATGGACTACAATAAGTGTGTTGAACTGATGATGATGAGGTCAGAGTAGGTGAGAAGAAGGAGAACCAATTATTTTTGATGCTTTAGGGGTGATTTTTACAGTGACAAAACAGGTCCCATAGCTACAGAAGGATGTATTCTCTCTTAACATATCCAGATTTAATTACATTTATATATCGCCGGTCTTAAATCTGCCAGTAACAATAAAATAATACATGTGACAGGGACAGTTGGTTGGACCAGTATAAAGGATTTTGTAGTTTTTAATATTCTTCATGCAACCACACTAATGGAAATGCAGTAAAGAAGTAAAAATACAAATTATCAAGCATGCAGGAAGAAAATGGAATCTAATAACATTAATTGAGTTTGACAAAGGAGTGGAGTTTTGTTGTACAAGTGAGAAAAGAGTCGTTTAAGGACACCGTCTCCAAAAAAATGTCCTTAATAAAAAAAAAATGTATAACATAAAACATAACTGACATTTCTTAGTCTTAATTTTGAGTCATTTCTCATTGTACATGGTGGTGCTGGACCAACTCCTCCCACATAGTGTTTTCATCTGCACCGAAGTAATTGATATTACACTAATAAATCACAGCCATCTTAATGCACCCAAGGGAACATACCTACCTGTTAAGAGCACAGTCAGTTAAAATATGAGCTTATTTAAATACTGTCCACTGAAGCAGGTTGAGTTCAACTTGATCCCACTGCAATCCCACATCACACTGCCTGATGTCAGCACAAAACACGAAAACAAAAGGGTCTGAGCTGACAGACGTGGGGTGTTGGGATTGAGCAACGGGGACGACGATTTGTCGTTTCATCTTGGGAAGTGTTTCATAGTTGAAGACAAGTGTGAACAACTCACAAGGCTCTGACAGAAAGACTATCAGCCCGACAACATCTGCAGCATGCTCCCCGATGCTTCAGATGCATTAGAGGTTGACATTGATCCTCAAAGTCTATCTTCGGCTCAGGGCTGCAATAATCCATCTTTTTTTCTCTCCAGATACTGATTCCAATACCTCAACTCGAGGTACCGATCAGATATGAGTGCTTTCATTTTCTCCCTGCTTGCTTAGAAATCTTTAGAAAAAACATTTATTTAGGGTTACATGAGGCCAGTTCAGAAGCTCACGGAGGCAAGTGAGAAAAAATTTTACATTCTGGTGATTCATTTTCTAAGTCTGATCTTAAGTGGTTTCCCTCCTGTATTTATGACTTAAAAACAGGCAAAAAAGAGAAATCATCCATCTGTGAAACAGATTTTAAAAAAAGAAAACAAATTGCTTGGTTCACTTTATAGGGTTTTGTTATTTGATGTAGTCAGAACGATCCTCCAGGCAAAACTTTTTCCACCTGTTCCAAAACACAATAAGCAAATTCTGCCACTAGAGGTCTCTCTAACAAAATAATGAAAACAGTACGGTGACATTGTGAAGTGAGGCTCAGGCAGAAATGTTCATGAACATGTGTGGCGGAATTTTGGTGCACTGATATACCGTAGTTTCCGGACTATAAGCTGCTACTTTTTCCCCACGCACTGAACCTTCCGGCTTAAACTCTGATGCGGTTAATTTACGGATGAATATAAACGAATATAAATGAGAACGTGTGTGCTGAAGTAATTCTGAGGCTGTTAAATTCCGACACTGAAGAAGACAGTTTTAGTGGTTTTAGTTGTTGTATTTAGTGGGTGCGGCTTATAGTCCGAAAAGTACGGTAGTTGCAAAAACACTTGTGCAAAACAATGACACTAATATTATGAAATGCATTTAACGTTTATTTACATTTTCTGACAGGTGTTTACCCGGGTGCTGGGGGAGACCACAAAGTTTAACACATCATCTAGAATAAAAATGATACATTTCTCTAAATTTGAACTTTTCTGAATATATTTGATATAATGTTAGTACACAACTCAATAAAAGATATTGTTGTTTTAGAATTTTTAAGGTGGAAATGTCACATATTGAATCATAAAGACAGTAGAGAAAAGTGAGAAAAACGCATCACAAAAATGTGCATTTATTCTTGCCTGTCGTGGCCTCCATAGACGAAGGATTGCTGGGCTGCTAAAACCAATCTATTCTGCCACTAAATAAATGCAACTAATAGCGAAAACACCATTTTTTATTGCAGTTCTGAACACTGCAAGGTATTTTTGTTGTGGTCTTGTGTGTAGCCTGGACTTGGACCAAGCTGAACTTTGCTGAGAAGTGACCGTCTGTAAATCTTAAATATCCTCCAGTCTTATCCTGGCATTAGATTTGCCCACTGTTTTGTAATGTGAAGTTGTAGTCGAAAAAGAATCGATAAAGGAAGGAACAGACAACTCAGTACTGGAATTTGATCCACTGCAGTATGTATTCTGTACCACAGGGGAAACCTCCACCAGCTTCAGTGGTCTGTGTTTTGTATCCCCTACACAAACACTAAACCAAAAAAAAAAAAAAGAAAGAGCAAAGTAAAATATGTATTTGGACTGTACTTTTCAGAGAAAAAAAAATGTTCCTTCTGATTCCAACTGAAGCTTGTAAACTCATAAATCGCCTTTTTCCAGAGGGCATCTGCCCTTTGGCGAAGTGCAGCGGGCTGTGGTTTCCTCCACAAAAAACACAGAGTCAGACCCTGGTTTCCTGTCTCTCCCTCAGGCGTGGATGTTGCTCCCTGATTCGGTTACCTGTGCATTTACATATGTTTTTCTCCTCTCGCAGGCTACGGTATAGGCTTGCCCCAAGGCTCTCCCCTAACCCGCAATGTGTCAGAGTTCGTAAGTCGCTACAAGTCTGACGGCTTCATGGACATGCTACATGACAAATGGTATAAGGTGGTGCCCTGTGGGAAGCGAGTCTTTGCAGTCACCGAGGTAAGTCGTCGATGGGAGACTGTTCATGTACTCGAGTACGTGTTTGGTGTGTTAAGTAAAGCCTTCTGTAGCTGTACTCCTATAAATGAGTCTCCCTGTGGGACGCAGACAGGATTGCCTGCCAACTAAGCACACGTACGCCGAGCAAACCATTCACATACACACAAAGAAAAGGACGTATTATCATGTAAACTCAGACCTTTTTTTACCAGCCTTAACCAGAGCTACAGGCACGTACTGTCTGAGTGTCGATTCTTATTTGTGTCTCCTATGTGTTAAAGCAGGAGACTCTCAGTTCTAGGCCTCCTGAATATAATGCTTTTTAAAGGAGAGGGAATCTCTAGGCGGAGCGCACTGTCTGTGTCTGTATCTCTTGTTTGTGAATAGAGGAACTATTCAACTCCCTCTGGCCATCCCTTTTTTTAATCCTACTTCAAAGTTGAATCATATTATAGCAACAGACGCAATTACACAGTCATAGGTTTCCTCCAATGAAATGGGAACCTTAACTTCACCCTGAATCAGGAAGTTATTACGATCCATCTCATTTGGAGCCTCGATAGCGGGCTATACTCTCAAACAGTGTGGGCGTTAATGCGAGCTTGCCCTCTGGTGTGGGAGCAAAAAGGAGATCAGTGTTGTCGCTGATGTATTTGCTACGTCAGCATGGGGCTAATTGCCGTCAGAGGCAGCGCAGAAATGAGCCCAGTGAAGGAAACATGATTAGAAAGCAAAGGAAAAACCTCACCACTGTGTCTTCCACTTCCTCCAGGCCCATGAAAGTCTCATAAGAGATAGACATTATGTCAGGGGGGATGTGGGCGAATCAAATGGGAACAAACTGCTCTTCAATTAACCGTCATCTCTTTTTACCATCTCACTGCTAAACGCTGTTTCTTCCTATTACTCTCAGTTTTGCTTTCCACCCCTCTCTCAAGCTCCTCTGCCTGCATCTCTGCATCCTTTTCTTTCCAAATATGTCTTTTACGCCGTCGTCCTCGCCTCTTCATTTCCATTCTTTTGGGCTTAAACAGTCAAACTAGAGATACGACAGCGGAATATCAATTACATAGTCGCAGAAAAAAGTCACCGAAATAGTAATTATGTAAACAAAAATCATCAATCTGTGTGTTTTCCTCCGTGTCAGCTTAAGTCTTAAATAATCTGTGTCACTCCTCCAACCTCCCTCTCTTCACGTCATCACCCACACAGACTCTCCAGATGGGGATCCAGCATTTTTCAGGCCTGTTTGTGCTCCTGTGTATGGGGGTGGGTGGAGCCTTGCTAACCTTGGCAGGTGAGCACACCTTCTATCACCTGGTCATCCCCCGCCTCCGGCGCACGCACACACTGCAGTACTGGCTGCACACCAGTCAGGTGAGTAAATGCATACTGCATGTGTGTTGGCATGGATTCATGTACACACACACACACACAGTCTCAAACATTTGCAAAGTCACCCGTGCAATGAAATGCAAAAAGACCAACTGTGTCCTTTACATTACTTGTGTGCACATGCACACACAAACTCTTGCCAGAGAATAGCCTCTCTCTCACACACACACACACGCACACACACACACACACACACACACACACACACAGAAACACACACAAGCTATCTTGTGTTGGTTAAACATCCTTACCCC
>JAPZDY010000007.1:5517024-5529780 GCA_029783645.1 Ctenochaetus hawaiiensis | reverse complement strand
ATAGTCATTTCATACATCTCATCAGATTTTTACATCGATACATCGCGTATATTCGATATATCGTGCAGCCCTAATTAGAGTATCACCTTTTTTTTCTGTTTGTAAATTTCAACTTGACTTTTCAACATGCAACATCTTTTATGATCCTCTGTGTGTGCGAGTGTGTGTGTGTATGAGTGTTTGTTTGTCTCTCCGCACGTGTATTTGCACATGTGAGAAAATCAGTGAGTGTGGTTATTAAATGTGCATGTGCAGAATTATGGGCCCAATTACAGAATGTGTATGGCTGTGCAGAAGCTAATAATGCACCTCATTACCAAACACTAACAGAACTGCTCCGAATGAATTTTAATTGTGTTCACTCACACAAAGTCTCATTTCAAAGTAATGCATTTAAACGGGTGCAATGTGAAACCGTTTAACCCTTTAGATGGTCATTAAAAAAAAAACTGTCTTGAACCTACGTGGTGTGCTTTAGATGAGTCAAAGCCTGGCAGAGGTTTAAACTTTTGCTTGGTGCTTTCAGAGTTATTGATGGTGGAAATTCATGAAAGTCTTTTTGCAATCTGTTATCCCAACAGGATGCGACTGGTCCCAGCCCAAGACGACGTCCCCCAAAAGCAAAGCCAAGAAGAAACCACCCAAAGACAGCATGACGCTGCTGCCATGCTTTTATTTTGTAGAGGTATGTTTGATTGGATGTATTGATGAATCACTTGTTGTATATACTAGCGCTTAGCCAACATGACTCACTACATTTACTGAATCGATCAGCGGCTGAATCACTCTCTCTGCTGCACAGAGTCAGACTTCGGCTTCATTCACAACGAATCAGCTGCTGCAGCTAAAATGCAACTTCTCTCATTAGTTTTAACATGGGCAGTCTGATTAGGCTGTGGCAGTGAAGCCCACAGGGGATTCTGTGAGGGATAAAAAAAAAAAAAAACTGAAAAAAACGCAGTGGCCTTGTGGAGAAAAGTTGAAGCTGAGTCAGAAGTTGGAGAAACGCAACCTGACGTCACACTGCGCTGCAGAGGACAATCAGACAATCATGATCGACCACTCAGACCGAGCCGAGCTGAACAACACCGACGCAAAGGGAGGACAAAGATGATAATTTGCTGTTTTAAATGGACCGACACTCCCCACCGCTGCACAAACCTGCGGTGATCAGCGCAACGCCTGATTTGGTCTGAAACAGCCCTAACTGAGCTTTAATGTTGATCGCACATGAATGCATGTGACCTCCAATGAAAGCACGGTTTGATGTCCTTCACAAGCAAATATTACAATGTCATCACCGTATTCTTTTTTCATTCTGCGTGTGTGTTAGTTCAGATAAAACACTGAGTGACCTCTTTCAAAGCCAATATTAAATGCCAGTCCCTCTTTGCTTTGTCCTTGTCCTTGTGTGTGTGTGTGTGTGGCGGGCATGCCTGTGTGTGTGTGTGTGTGTGTGTGTGTGCACATGCCTGTTTAGCTCCCCATCGTCCTGTCCTCCTTGGTGTCCCTGTACTTCCTGGAGCTGACAGATGTGTTGTCCCCAGCGATGGTGGGCTTCCGTTGCTATGACCGCGACCTCTCCATGCCCTACGTGGAGACGGGCGATGAGCTCATCCCTCTGTTGATGCTGCTGAGTTTGGCCTTCGCTGGTCCTGCAGCATCAGTAAGTCAATCACACACAATTGGCTGAGGAAAGACTATGTTTGGGGGGGTGACTGTGCTATTTTTTTCTTGCAGCTCTGAATGTCTTTGCATGAAGCTTTAAGACATGTGAATGGTAATATTCAACTAGTTTACTTCAATTCATGAACGTCTGTGAAAACAAGTACCAAATTCTCTCAAATACTTCATTTTTTTTTAAAGATAAATGACCATGTCTGAGTTCATTTAATCAGTCATCTGTGTTTTCACATTTTTTACTAATATCAAAGAAAGAGGATAGTAGTTTCAGTTTTTAGAGTTAAACCTTTTAGTTTGTTGGTCAGTTGTTTGGTTGATATGCTCTTGTTCACTGGTTAACGATCACTTTATAAGGGAAGAAGCAGTTCGGAATCCATTGGATTAAGATACAGCTCGGCTTGGTGAGGCTCCAGTCTGTGCATGCCTGTCTATAGCACAGTAACCTTTGGTATTGTTAGGCTGTAACTTGTGACATGCAACCAATCAGATAAAAACTAATTCTGTTTGAAGCTAACTTAAACTCCAGGTGTAAGCAACAAATGGCAGTCCTAACTTGATCTGACCTTTCAGTTCCACACTAAAATTGACTCAATATTATACAGCTAAAATTATTGTAATGACTCTTCTGTAAATTTAGCCAACCAGGGTGATTATTACTAAATTG
Organism: Ctenochaetus hawaiiensis; assembly: GCA_029783645.1. Taxonomy (NCBI): domain Eukaryota; kingdom Metazoa; phylum Chordata; class Actinopteri; order Acanthuriformes; family Acanthuridae; genus Ctenochaetus; species Ctenochaetus hawaiiensis. Next base: position 5,527,433 of record JAPZDY010000007.1, on the reverse strand, counting down.
GTTAAGTTTATGTGTTAGCAATTAATTGCTAAATACAAAAAATCACATTTATTTGATTTAGTTGATTTAATTTTGGTTTTGCCACCTGGTGAAAGTTCAGGTTCCATCCTGCTCTCCAACCTAGATCTGTTGTGGTCTCCTAGAAATACTGAAAAGTGTATCTTCATCTTTTCTTTGGTAGATGTTTGACTTTCTCTGTAGCTAACTATAGCTAGGTGCTAACATTGTCATTTGGTGTTGGGTGGGCAGCGTACACTGGTTTATCAGCCCCTTTTTGCATCTGAACACTGATGTCGCTGCTGGAACTGGTTTGAGAGCAGAATTTGCAGATAGTTCCACCAAAACAGTAAGAGGTGAAGCTAAAATGTTCACCAAGTAATAAGTCTTTGGTTTTTCATCCATTATTCATGTAAACATATCAGCTCTTGATGTAAAATTTTCCCAAATTACAGTCACAAGGATAAGATCATATCCCAGAGGATCAATGATCTAATATGTGTCTTGGGCTTTGAGGGTTTGTTTGAGGTTCACACACACGTACATTACACAGAAACCCTTGAATACACACAGATACATGGATCAGGAAAACATGCAAACACACAGATTCCTCAGCACTCGCAAAGCAAATCTAATCTCCCCTCAGAAAAGCAGAATCAATGGACTCATTGATAAATACACACCTGTCATTCCGGTACACGCCATCAGACACACCTCAGGCCTCCCGGATCAATACACACACACTCACACACACTGCTAATCCACCAACAATCCATCAGCGGCATGGAAGTGAGCAGACCTCTCCAACACTCATCTATCACTGTGATTGGAAGTGATCACTATTCAATAGTACCTTGAATCCGTTCTCCCTCTCTTTCCGCAGCTCATTCTCAGTGTAGGTTATGATCACAGAGATGGATATTTGACATTCAGTTGCAGTTTAACAGCCTTTTTGCTTCCTTTGTCTTCCATTTTTGTTTTTGTCTTTCTTGTTTTTACAATTTTTCTTCTCTCAGTGCCCTGCTGTGTGTACTTTGTTACAGAAACGTGAAAATATTCATAATATTCTTTTTTTTCTTTCTTACCCTTTGCCTGCTTTTCTTCCCTCCATCCATAGATAATGATGGGCGAAGGCCTGATGTACTGCATGCAGTCCAAACTGAAGACGTGTCCCAAGTCGGAAAGCAGTATCAACGCTGGAGGCTGCAGCTTCAACTCCTTCCTACGCAGAACTGTGCGCTTCGTCGGTACGTCCAACCGCCAGGCCTTTTTTTAATTTGTTTGTTTGAAGGATTTCTGGGAATTAAGGTCACATTCTAATCCACAGAACTTTTTTTAGTCAGTGTAAAGTGAATAAGATTCAGGGTTTGCTCAAGGAAACTTGGACAGGATACACGGCTGTTAGCATAGACATAGCAAGAGTGATGATGGAGCTTTTCCAAGAAAAAACAAGCTTTTGGAGGGTTTCTTTAACAACATGTTTTGTTTAACAGCATTATTTTCTAACACATGCATGTTCTGTTGGTGATTTAGATACTAAGAAAAGCATTTAAATCATGGTAGCTAAAACAAAACCTCACTGAAGTGATACCTGGTGTTGTGTCTTTAAAATAACTGCAAGGAACTTTCGTTTTATGTTGATTATGGCGGCCCCTGTGGACAAAAGTGGCATGATTTGTGTCTTAAAGATCTTGATTTGCATTTGTCATGGCAGCAAGTGAAAACAAAGACCCAATGTGTTCTTGATGCTACTCTTTAAAAAGATTATTGCAGGATGCAAAAAAGTGAAGTTAAAACATCTTTGGTCAATTATTTTCTTTTCCTCTTTTCTGATCCTCTACTCTTCTCTTTTCTTGTCTTTTTTGTTTTGAAGTTGTTTACTAAACTGTGTTTCATATCTGCTTTGCTATGTTATCTCTGTCCTAATCACACAGACCTAATAGGGTGAGGTATGCATATCTCTTTGCCATCAGGCAGAGGACTAATGGCAGATTAACACGTCCCCAGATGTATTTTCTTTGCTCTTGTGTTAGCAACAGAGCTAACACAGTTTAGATCTGTTTTCTGTCAGTAGTTAGGAACAAAATGCATTGTTTTTATGATTAAAATCATTATTTCACTTACCAGCTGAGCCCCCCAACCTGATTCCACTTTTAAGGGAAATGAAATAAGCTAATTACATGCATCAAATGAAGGGTGACTCAAAATGAAATAGGCATGATATATTGCTACACAAGAAATATCTCGAGGCCTGCTTTGAGCTTTGAAGTGAAAAAAGTAATTAAATCACCTTGCCAAATTTTTCACTGTCTGCAGAAAAAAGCTTCACAACCCAACAAACTGAAGGCTTATGGAGTCACTTCAGGTTGCTGGAGCGAATTCAACGTTGTTATCTTCTGCAGGTGTTCATAAATGAGCGGCTCAATGCATTGAAATCCACCAGGGACTTTGGGTTCATTTACCAAGGCTGCCTCACCGTCACTGTCTCTGTGTGATGCCCTTCTGTCCCTCAGGTGTCCATGTGTTCGGTCTCCTGGCAACGGCCCTGGTGACAGATGTCATCCAGTTAGCCACTGGTTACCACGCCCCTTTTTTCCTCACCGTCTGCCAGCCCAATTACACTGCTCCGGGAGTGTCATGTGACAACAACGCCTACATCACACGGGACATCTGCATGGGGAAAGACCAGTATGCTATCATGTCAGCTAGGTAAGACGTGCACATACATTTAAATTTGGAGAAAAAACTCACATAAACACCCAGATCGTTTAATGTGCCTGAATATGAAAATGTTACTTTCAAATGCAAAACAAAAGAAAATATACAGAGAGGTAAAGTGCTTTCATTACAATAAAAAATTGTTTAATTTGTGCTATGCTAATTTCTTTCATTAAATTTGAATTAAAGAATGACAGCCCCCTCGTTGATGCTCATAACCATATACACACTCTTTGTATATAAATTCTTGCAGTTGAAGCTCTGCTTATACAAAAACATCCTTCATCAGATATGCGCACTGAGCTATAGTGATAAAAGGATTTACAGTGGTTGCACAGCACTGTGTGTTACTACACAGCACTATCTGGCAGGAGTGTGTGTGTGCAAACAAGGTGGGGAGTGATCAAAATTAATCTGTAGTTGAAGAGGATTACAGGAGATTAAAGTAGCAAAAGGAGTGAAATTCTTGTTACAGTTGGATTTTTTTTTTAATCAATTCCAGATTTGCTTATTCATGGCATGCCGCTTTTAGTTTATTTGCACAATAACAAGACTTTCCGATGCCCTAACAAATTCTTATTGTGCTAAGCTGTAGCAATTTCACTTGCAGGCGCTGTGGCTAAGTTTGGCTCCTGAAGATGCTCATTAACATAGTGTTTAACAGACAGACATAGATCAGACAAACGAGCTGTAGCATATGTACATTACATAGGCGTAATGAGTGCACGCAGACAGAAGTGATTACAGCTACATATGGCTTACATAAGGATAATCCCAGTAGTGCAAATGTGCACATGTTTATACTCTATATGTGTGAGGACCCATAATGGCAAAATGCATTTCCCTGGCATCTAATCCTAACCTTGTAATAGACAGACGTTCTGAATTTAATGCTTTTTTCGCTCTCTGTAAGAGTAACAATGAACACTTTTTGCAAGGGGTCATATGTCGAACTATTTCTTGGCAGAGAAAAACCGGCAGAGACGCCAGAAGGTTCCTGAACCAAGAAAAGGAATATGAAAATTACATAACTCCTCATAAAACTCTGTGTTGGTTTTTACACTTTGGTTTTTGTAAAGGTTTTAAAAATTAGTATGCACTTGAGGTATTGTCAAACAGAGTCAACTGTTTCCCCGATTCCAGACTTTGAGCTAAGCTAAGCTAAGCTAAGCTAAGCTAACCAGCTGGTGGCTGTACCTTTATATTGAATGGAAAGGTGTTAGAAATATGTCTATCTTTTAATTCTACTTGTAGCAAGAAAGCAAATAAGTATATTTTCAAAAACACTAAACTATTGCTAAGCAATCACAACAAATGCCTGATCGACGGAGTGAGCATGACCTTAATCTAAATGTAACTGTAATCTTAAGTGCTGACAATAAAAAAGACACCTCAATCTAGCCAGTAATAAATCCCAGTAATAAATCAAACAAACATTAAATACATTTACCTTGAAAGATGGTTTCTGTCATTTGAGGTGGTTCTTGTCACACTGGTGGATGTTTTAATGAGTCAGGCCTCATTATGGGCGGGACTTTCATACTGTGGCTCCATCTGCCAATCAGAACTGCACAAACTGCACCTGCATCAGGGATGCTTTGGCTTCACTTTTGTACTTCTCAATCTTTTTTGACATTATTTGTCTCAACCTGCAAACAGCACTCTGAAAACTTACAGTGGCAGGAGTAAACTCACTTTTTAAGAACATTTTCACTCTGAAAGTCTCAAATTGGTCTTTTCAACAACCTACCAGACATACCAAAGCACTTACCAACTAACATGCAAACACTTAGGTTTAGCCCTGAAGAAGTGGGAGACGGTAAATACAGCAGTGCAAGACGCAAAGGTAAATACACCCACACTAAAACCAGCTTAATAAGACAAATTAAATGAGGTTTGTGATTCAGCTTTCTAAACTTTAAATTAGCGACTGTGACTGCGACTCATTCGCTCTCCTGTAATGTTCCCTCTAATGCCCCATGGTATTCTGTCTGGCTTTATTAATGCTCACATCCAAGGACGCACACTCAGTTTGACAAACACAGTTGGGCAGGCACTCAAGTTTTAATGTCAAATACAATCCAGACATCACAAATAACATGAGCGGCCATGACAGCTTTATACAGGTTTATTTAAGAGCCAATAAACACACTCAGAAGCCACACAGACTTTTTTTTGTGTGTGTGCGTGTGTATGAAAACATGAATCACTCGTTCTTTTTCTGCCTTCACTCTTTCACACCTAACTTTCCCCCTTTCTCCCCTCAGGAAAACATTCCCATCCCAGCATGCAACGCTCTCTGGCTTCGCTGCTGTCTATATCTCCGTAAGCACTTCTGTGTCTTACTTGCCTTCTTTGTTTGTGTATCTTGATTATGATGTGAATGCGTCTTGTATTGTATGCTTGCATGGGTCTGTTTAATAGCCAGTTAATCCTGTTTTGTCTCTTATTTTGGTGAAAATCCCTGATATTTTAATATAACTGCAGTGTTTTTGCACCACATTTCTTTATCTTCAGCATTTCTCTTATGTAAATTTTAATAAGTTTGATGATAATTTCTTTATCTGTTCAATTATTTTTTGTCCATGATGACTCACACTTGCTCCTTTAAAAAATTCTTAACATGCGTTGCTGCTGGCAGCATAAAATTAGTTCCTGCATATCAAAAGATTTGGAATGAAATCAGTGTCACTTTTTAACATAACATAACACACAAATACTCAAATACTCACTGAGAGATTTCCAGATTTCAGACCACAGTATCCTCAGGCCAAAGAGCCATCTGAAATTAAAACACACATTAAAAGAAGAACAGGAACTGTCTTTTACTGTTAGTGTTCAGTGTGTCACCCCATTGCATTTTGGGTAGCTGTTTGCTATTCTGCAGTCCAGCAGTATGTGAATTGTACACTAAAGTAGCACTGTCATTTTTCCATGAGGTAACACCCTCCTACACACACACACACACACACAGACCTTCACCAATTGCTATTAAAAGCTACTGGCCATATCACTGCTGCCTCACTGAGCCCAGAGTGTGCTCATTAAAGCTCACCAGACAGATTTCTTAGGAGACAGGAGGAGGAAAGCAGCTGTTTTGGTTTGCTAGAGTAACAACATGTTGCCTAATCTCTGTGAAGACAAAAAACAGCCCCAAAACACTGTCAGATCAGTTTTCTTAGGTATTGTTCTTCTACGTTCTGGCATGTATTTTTTTGTGTGTGTGTTCAGTCTCCTCTTTTGCTTGAAGAACAGAAGGATTTTATGCTCAACGCTAGATGGACAAGCAAGTTGAAACAGATATTTTTTGCAAAGCCTGCTTTTCTGTCACTCAGCCTTTCTCCACTTTATGTAATGGAAATAAAGTGTCCATGTAGAGAATTTTAATGTAACTACTATAAATACAGTTTCTCTTCCTGCTCTCTACCCCACTCTGTTTTACTGTCAAAGAATATTTATTTTTCAGGAGCATTATTTGAGAATAGAAGTTTAAATCATTCAAAAATTGACCAAAATTGCCAACAGAATGAGAAGAAATAACAGTTTTGAGAAGTTAAAAAGTTATGTATTTTGCTGCAGAGATATCAGCTGAAGCTAACATGCTAACAGCTAGCTCAAGCTCATGCTGTCATGTGATGCCACCCTGTAGTCCCCAGAGGAGGGGTTAAACTTGGAAGCTTTGTTCAGTGCTGATGAGACCATGTTCACTTGAAAGCTGCTAAACCTGGTTCCACAGCTGCTTCACCAGCTCTGGTTCAGGTCTCAAGTCCAGCTTTGCTCCCCACCAACATTCCCAGCTGGGCTGCAGTTTTTTGCCAGTACAGCAAGGAAGCTATTGGCTTAGTTAAGCAAAAAAGAGTGGATGCAGGGAAAAACAGCTTGTGTGGCTGTTTAAAAAAAAAAAAAAACTATTTGCTATTTGAAAAGTTATTTACACCAAAGCTTACTAATTATCATGATAATCATCATCTCTTACGTTAAGTCCCTACAAAAACTCAATATTCATGTCACAAGTTATGGTTCATCAGAAAGTCCCTTCTCTAGGCTTAAAAATAATATGAGACTGGCAGCCCTGTAAAATCACTTCTTGTCATTTTTGTCCTTTATTTGGTTTTTTAGAGGAACCTGATTGACATATAACATTAATTAGTGAACTCAAAAGGTGCTGAGCTAGGCTAGCTTTTTTCCCCTGTTTTCCAATCTTAATGCTTAGCTAAGCAAACCAGCTGATGGATATGGCCTCATTTTTTAATTAATCAAGGCATCAATTTTCCTTTAAAACATGCATTTCACAGCATATGAAAATATTCCTCTAATAGCAAAGCCTGAGATGTACAGGACATTTGCAATAGCTTTACTTTATTCCTCCAAACTGCAAATCCTTCCACTGTTGAGGTCAAACTTTTGTTTCAGTGTATTATTATCCTTATTAATGACACCCCCACCAGTCTCTATATGTGTGGCTTTCTGTATATTTATGTTGGTCTCTCTGTCCACAGATGTATTTCAACGCCAGCATCAGCAGCACGACCAAGCTGCTGAAGCCGTTGCTGGTGTTCGCTTTCTGCATGGCGGCCGGTCTCGCCGGGCTGACGCAGATAACTCAGCACCGCAGTCACCCGATAGACGTCTACGTGGGATACCTGATAGGAGCCGGCATCGGGGTCTACCTGGTTAGTTTGAAAAAAAAAAGTGCTCAAAACTGTAAATGACAATCACAGCAAGAGAGTGTACGTCTATACTATTAAATTTGACATGAAAACGTATTAGAGGACTTAATTTATGTCGCCGGTTTCGAGATAATTGCTCCCCTAATGAGACTGTAACTCACTAAAAGACATTTGAACAAGTGAAATAGTCTGGGAAATGGGTTTTCTATTCAGGGTTTAGTGAAATGAGCACCAGCATATGTTTGCACGTATTTAGGGATTTGTTTTGTCCCCAGGGTGGAGTTAACAGTCAGCCCTCACTGTGCTGGGAATGAATGAATGGATGTAAATAGATTTTTTTTTAAATAAAGAGGTTTCAGTTGTTTTGCTGTGACAGAATTTTCCCTGTTGTGTTATTCCAACACTATCGCAATGTGTGCGAACAAATTTTCTTTTTTCGTCACCTCTCCTCTCCGTGTGGCTTCTATGCTTTTCTCTCCCAGCAGTTTTTTTTTTTTTTTTTTCTTAGGGAGGTTCTATATATAGCGTTTTTCTATTACGGAGGTAAAAGAGAGAGAGGGAATGAATAATCCGATAAGAATTCTCTGGAACAATTTCACACTTCATTTTAAGAAAACTTGTCGTTGCCATTTTCCACGCTTCCCTTCTTCCTCTCACTCTCTTTCTTTCTCTCTCTCTCTCTCGTCTTTTGGTTTTTAAGAGAGGGAGCATTTTCTCCCCCTCATTAAAGGATGAATTCAGAGAGAGAGATGGGAAGAAGAGTGATTCATGCTGACCTCAGACTAAGCAGAGGGAAGAAGGAAAGATGTCTATTCATTGACTTGCTTCCCACTAATAGGAATATAATTTTTTTTCCCCTCCTAAAGATTAAAGAAAATACATTTTCACACTTCAGTCTTTATTTAACATGCTGGGTACTTCTATCATCTCATTTATTTCTCCTCCCTGTCCCCCCCCCCCCGCGCGCTGCATCCCTCTGTTCTCCGTCAGGCTGTGTTCGCAGTGGGAAACTTCAAAGCATCAGAGGAGGATGCGCACTCTTTGCAGAGACTGACCCCGGCTCAGCAGAAAGATGGCCTCAGGGTGCTTAGTCAGCGGAGCCATGACTCCCTGTACAGGAAGACTCCTCGAGTGTCTGAGAGCAGAGAGGAGCTGGGGGCGGGGCTGGGGTCTGGGGCCCGCAGTAAGGTGAGGAGGGAGAAGGCATCCCTGGCTTCCCTCAAGCGAGCGAGCGCTGACGTGGAGCTCCTGGCAACCCGGGGTCCCATGGGCAAGGAAACCATGGTAACCTTCAGCAATACTTTGCCCCGAGTCGCAAACGGCAACAGCCCCATCTCCCCCTCGGATGAACCGGCCACCACGCAGCGTCACATGACCTTCCACGTGCCCTTTGACCCCCAGAGGTCTCGGCAGCTGGTGTCAGAGTGGAAGCAGCGCTCGCTGGAGATCCGTAGCCAGAGCTCGCGAGACGACGAGGAAGGAGTAGACATGAGAGATGGAGACGAAGGAGGGGCAGGAGAAGGAGGAGATCAGGAGGTGCCTTCGTCTCTTTACCCCACGGTGCAAGCTAACAAGGGCATGGCAACACCGACTGGAGCCAGGATGGTGGTGGCACCCCCGCTGGTTCACATCCCCGAGGAGGCCTCTCGACCGCCACCTGTCTCCCCCAAGAGTGCCAAAACACGAGCCAAGTGGCTGTCACTCACTGAGGGGGGAGGGGTGAAGGAGCCGGGAACGGGGCCCATCGCGGTGTCGACTCCCCGTGTGCCAAACACGCAGCCGAACCAGCCACCGAGCCAGCAGAGAGTCACTCAGGTGAGCGAGAAATGAGAAAGTGAACGCCCACAAATCATGATTACTGCATTGTTTTGACTGTTCATTTTTCATTTTAAATTTAAAGTGGCATGCAGCCAACTCAAAAAAATATATATATCTGAGACAGGAGAGGAGATTTAACAGCTGCTAATGCTGCGTGTGCTACAAACCCTCTGATTTATTTTATTGCTAAAGTCACAACAGGACAACATGGGTGGAGGCAATTCTACTGATTAGTTTCCCATAAAATACTTTTACTAGGATTTAGACAGTAATTATAGTTGGAGATAAATCTTATTAAAATGTCTGTGAGGGGAATTAAATGTGTTGCTATTACCCTTTTACAATGTTTGCCGCTATAAAAGTCCCAGAATTTTGGGTTTATTGTGGTGCAAAGCAATTTTGTAAAGACAAAAGAGATTTAGAGTTTGTTCTTGACCTTGGGGAGCAGCACTCGGCAAAACTGTCTCATCACAAGGTCCATTTAATGGCTGTTATGAAGCTTTAGATTATATTTCATCAGATGAAATAGCCCAGTTTAATTGGAAATGTTCAAAGAATCGATCAATATCACCAATAAGTTCCATTTGGTAACTGATCAAGAGAAGCTCCATAAGAGCTTCTCAGAGGCTGTTTGGTGTCTTACTCGACACTTATTCTTTCTCCTGTCTTCCAGGTGATAGCCATGTCCAAGCAGCAGGGTCATGGACCTGTGACTTCTTCCACTAAGACATCAGAAGGTGGCTCCTCCTCTGGTGGAGGGTCGAACTGCTCCGAATCACCCTACTACCGGATCCCGTCCGATCGAGACAGCTGCACCGGGAGCAACCCGGGAAGCATCGCCGGGAGCGGCAGCATCGTCACAATCGACGCTCACGCCCCCCACCACCCGGTGGTGCGCGTGTCAGCCAGTAACGGCAAGCCGTGGGAGTGGAGGAACACCATCAGCGGTAACATGATGACCGCTGACACGGCAGGGGACAAACACCGAGGGGCGCTGCAGCGACAGGACAATGTCAGTCACTACCGGGATTACCGGACGCTCCCGGTGAAAACGGACTCGCTCGGCTCCTCCTCAGCCAGCGGCAGCGCAGAGGGAGGAGCAGAGCTGCCTCCCCCACCTCTCCCTACCTCCTCCTCCCCTCTGCCTCCCCCTCCTCAGCTGTCGTCATCCCCTCTACCTCCACCACCTCCTCACTCGTCTTCTTC
>JAPZDY010000007.1:5478035-5503005 GCA_029783645.1 Ctenochaetus hawaiiensis | reverse complement strand
GTAAACAAACAAACAAAAAAAACCCTTCCTGTAAAGACGGTGAGGTTACAACTAGTAATCACAAGAGGCGCAGCATCCTTCAAGGGACAGAAATGCAAATTGTAAATAACAAGCTCATCATAATAAAGTCAAGCGCTGTTTTGGAGGCAAAACACACACACACAAAAACAGCTGCATTGTTATGTCATGTCAACATCCTTTATTAGATGCCCAGAGGCCCCATTTGCTGTACTGTACTCTCGAGCCTTGATACCGACAGGTGTAACGGGACGACATGTTTACGCGAAGGCTGTTGATGATCCATCATGTAACATCGATTAGTTTTGCCAGCAGAGTGTTTCACTGTGTCTCTCTATGTTTATTTTATTTTATTTTTTTTTTATTGCCTCGACGGTGAATTTCCAGTGGCGCCAGCCGTGCATGGCCGCCCGTCCCTGCATGTGTGTGTGAGAGAGATGCTGACTGGAGGAGAGTAACAGGGTTTCCATGGTGTGTTGTGATGTGAGCAGTCTGCTCTGCTCCAACATGGCGCGCGTGAGCTGCAAAAAACCTTGGCCATTACATACTCCTGTCTGGAATTCATGCTCTGCAGTGGACCAGGCAGTTTTTTTTTTTTACCAGGGAATGGTGCTTGTGCATCCTGGGGTTTTTGCACAAATTTGAGCTCAGGATGCCACTGGTGATGGAGTCAAAATATCACGTAGGCTTGTGTTGAATGCTCTCCCTCTCTGTCTGTTATTATTGTCCAAATAGAACAATATCATTTGGATCAACTCCTAGTTTTACTCCGCTTTTTTGTTTTTCCGTTTGATCACAGCAGGTATGAGCACAATCAGACAGAGAGCGTGTTTTTTGTTTGGTCTGGTGTCCATTGTTTTTCACCCTGGGGTTTCTGCTCAGTGAGCAGACGTGACTGTCGTGGACAACATCTTTGTTGACCACCAAGTTCATGGTGACAGCGCAGAGTCTGTAAACACAACACACCCAGTGCATTTCTGGCAGAGTTCATGTGAGTCCTTGTGCACAGGCAGGTCATCGCTCTGTGTTTTATCCGTCTAAAAGGCTGCAGTGACACCTGTTTGATTCCTGAAAATGCTGATAGAAATTACAGGCAGCGAAAGTGATTGAGTTTTCTTCCATGACAGTTTCTTCTGAGGTGACAGACAAACTGTCAGTATGAGTGTTGATGCTGGAAAAAGAGTCAGAGTGACTTGATTTCAATGTTTGTGAGGTCAAGAAGAGTGCAAGAAATGATGTAATGTTTTCAGGGCTCCACTTATATTGAAGAAATCTGACAAATAGAGATGTTTTATTATTATTTTTTAACAGCTGTAACCCTGTATGGATGTTATGGTATGGATATGCTTGAATTTACATTAGTTGGTTGTCCAGTTTGGTTATTTGATACTTGTGCAAAAAAAATGTGTAATATTGTGTACACATTTACAGGATGCTGCTGAGGAAATGCAGGTTCCTTTTTCTAATAATGAATGTCATATTATTGGATTGGTGCATGGACTTGTGTACTCGCTGAAACCAAATCAAGCATTTTACTCCGTATTGTAGTATTGTAGACTGATATGGATACTTGAAATGCTACAGGAATAACCCTAACACAAGATAGGACCAAATTTCTTAGCAAAAGTCATTCAATGAAACACTTTTTCCCTCTTTAGTAGACAACATAGCCCAAAGTTAGACAGTTAAAAATCACAGTTCTCTGAATTCTGATCAATCACAACCTCCACTTTTATTATTTGATTTTGTACTTTAGTCTTCATGTCTAACATGATGGAAATGTGTTCTTTTTTTATTACCATTTACAAAATACACTTACACAAAATGCAGATTCCTAGGCTTATAAATTGAAGCATCAGGTTAATAATCGTGATCACATTATGTGAGAATGTGTGAGGATGAATAAAGATGACATGTTTGCACTTGTACAAATACAAAAACAAAAAAATGGAAAGAACTGCCGTCAGTGCAGCACATTTCTGAGCTCTGTTTGTTGTCCATTCTGTCATTTTCCTGTATTAGTGAGACACGTTAAGTCCACTTTGGGCCCCAGCCTGGCGGTGTGTGAGCTGAGGGTCTATATCCGGTTGGCTGCTCTGTGTTGTGTCAGCAACTCGCAGTCGAGCTGACAGCACTTGTCTCGTCCGTCCAATCGTCACGCGGCATTATGACTCTGGACAGCCCCGTTCCTCTGTGTGACTCTTTGTCAGGGTGTGTGTGTTTTTGAATATGTGCGGCTTTGTGTTCACATTTTAGTCTGTCTTTGCATGTATGCAAGACAAAAAAAAAGATGGATGGAGTGTGTTTGTGCATGTGTGTGTGTGTGTGAGAGAGTGTGTGTGATGGCTGTCTCCTGGCCTGTCTGGCAGAGCGCTGGGATGGATCTGCTTTCACCAATTTAGATAGAGGGGAATGGGCTGGTAAGCGGAAGGTCATTTATCCTAATCTTGGACTGTCAAGGAAAAATGAGGCGATAGGTGAATGAGTGACGCTCTTTACCACCAAATAACTGTTGTCAAATGGTCTCAGCTCAGTCACAGGCTGTCCTGATGAACACAACTTTAATTAGGAAAAGATATTCAAGTGATTGTTGCTGATATTAATTCAAAATTGTGATTTGATTTGTCATAAATTCATCTTTACATCAGATGCCTAGTTACATGTGAAAGGTGCTGCAAACCCACAGAGCGTTAGCACCACGCCCTGCAGTTCCCCCTCAGCTCTGCAGAGGATTTTAGCACTTTTCAGCCTATTGTTTTGGTTCTGCTATTTTGGTTCAGTGTCAGCACTCCCATCAACATCATCTCTCGACGCAGAAACCAGCTGTATGCTGCCTGCCCAGCACCTAATGGCAGACAGGCAAAGTTTGCATCTACAAAGTGGAGTTTAAAACCTGAATCCAGATATTCCTTCCTTGGATGTTCACGTAAAACAAAACAGAGCTCTAAGAAAATTTGACTTAAATTCATCAGGTCAAAAACTTTTCTCCGGATAAAAGCTAAAGTTACTTTGAATATGACAAGAAATACAACTGTATCTGCTGGATGTGTAAATAAGCAACTGTATGCTAACACATCAGCTCACCCACTTAAAAGGTGTTAGTCAATGTTGTGCTTACAGCTTGTTGCCCTCAAGTCATCAAAAAAAATCAGTTTAATGGAAATGCTACAGGGTTCAAAGGTGACTTCTTCACTAAAAGCAAATGCAAATAAACTACCTTTAACTTTGCACTACCGCTGCTGGAGCTTGATTGCAATTTGTGGGCATTTAAGTGGCAGAAGTGGTTGGAACAACATCATTACCAGAGGATAGCAGGCCTCTCATGGGTTCACATCCTGCCCTGAGCAAGGAGCCACAGAGTGATGGATACTACTAATTACCCTCGCTGACCTTGCTGTCATTAGGAAACCATCTATGCAGTGGATATAAAATCACATCAGTGTGCTGTGTCAAGGAAAGTGAATTTCATGCATTACAGCAGCTCCTACAGTTACGGTTTTTATGCTGTAGGGCGAAAGAGGAAGTGGAAGTGAAAGCTTGCTCAGCGTGCATACAGAGTGATAAGGAGGAACATCTGGACAGATAGTAGAGATGTGAATTTTAATTTGATCATGTTTTGCATCCACCTTGCCCTTTCTCTCTCTCTCTGTTTTTCTCACTTTCTTTTAATCCCTGCCTCCTCTTTTTCTCCTGGATAGTCACTTTTTTCTTTCCTTTTTTTTTGGACTATCTCTCATTACAAACCAACCTCCTTTGCTGCTTCGTCATGACAGATAAGACCAGAGAGGATTTGTTTTTTTTCCCACTCTCTTCCCAGCAGATAGTCTGTCTTCTGATAAACTGTCATTTTTAGCCTCTAAGTCATTTTAATCTCAGAGGGAAATGTGCTCAGCAGTGTGTGTGCATGTGTGTGTGTGTGCACATGTGTGTGTGTTTCTTGTGCACTCCTCCCTGAAACATGTGCACACCCACACGCTCATATGACGATCACCAGTGTTGTTGCAAAGATGATATCAAAGGCACTATTGATAAGCAGCAGAGAGAGATCATTCATCTTTTTTTTTGCACTGTGGATAACCTGTACCCATCTCACCACACACACACACACACACACACACACAAACACACATCTGGTTTAAGGGAAGGACGAGAATGAATATGAGGTCTTGTCCTCTTGGAAATGAGACATAGTTTCTTATGATCACACAAGAGATTGGACAGTGTGATACTGGACAAACACGCTCAGCATAAACAGTTCCTGAGCCTCTTGAGAGCCTTAAGTGGGGATTGTAACCTTGCCATGAGGGGAAGGCACCTATTTGGCCTAATGGTTCCTGTGTTAATGCTGAGAGGCTGCTCCAGTAATGCAAGTCCATAGGCTTCCAATGTACGGACACACGGAGCTCGCTGATTGACCAGATGGACGCAAAGTGCACACAAGGTCACAGGAGAAAGTTTACTACAGACTCTGACTGTCTGTGGACATGAAAGCAGTGCTTTCTGCAGGTCGTGCTGATGCTAATGCTGCTGTATGTTTTCACAGAGAGATGCACGCTGAGGAAAGGGTCAATAATTAGATCCATCGACCAACTTATTCAGCTCTATTAAATTACTGAAATATGTTTAAGGCCTTCAGAGTCAGAGACACAAACAGGCAAGAATTTCTCACTACATTTTTGTAATCTCATCGACAATCAGCTGATGCGCCGCCACCCTTGGGTCATAACTTTGTCTATGCACCCATGTTGTTTTCTCATTGCAATATATACATATATTCAAACTAAAGCATGTGAGAAGTTCACACAAAGAGCACACTGTGAAGTCGAGTTGCTCTATAGCTGTTATGTGGCATGTAGCAACAGGAAGAGCGACCTGCTGTTTTGTTGGTAAATTAATGGCAACTGCAAGTGCAAAGTGCCTTAAGATTTGGACCGAACCTCATGTTCTCTGTTATCGTTTTGGAGCCTCTTGTGAGGTTTTCAAATACAGTTTTCAATGTTTGTCTGATGTCAAAACCCCCCAAAAAATTCCTCAATATGATTAAATTAGGTTTTTTTTTTAATCAAATCAACTGTCTCCAATAATTAGAAATCATCAATTTTGTCCACAAGAACACATATGAATACATAAATATGTATATTTTCATGTATGTATTTAGAGGTCTAACGCAGCCACTTTATATTCTCTTCTCCTCTCATGGCCAGATGCTCACAACCTTCTGCGTTGATGTTGTCTTTGTCCTAAAATAAACTGCTTGTAAATCAGAGCAGATTGTTTACCAGGTGTGGAGCTCAAAGGCCTTTGTATCACTCTATAAATGGCGCTTTCTGCTCCACCCTGTAACCCAAATTTGAACAGTGAACCAAACTCCAGACTTTCTTGCATCCCCACACAGTGCTGTTTATGACATCAGATATGCTTTGCACAAGTTTTTTTTTTTTTTTTTTTCCACCGTCTACGAGCTGAACCTGTTCTCCGACTCGAGTGCACCGGCTGTAATCAAAACACAGGGATCGATAAAGTGTCACAAGCTGTAGACTCAGCATGCATCGTCTGGACACAGAACAAGCAAACACCACGACTCGACAGATCTGCAGCGTGAGGGTTCATTGTTGTGGAAGTAACGGAGGTCCGGTTTGGTCAAGTGAAGACGTGCAGGCATGAGGCAGGTCGATGAGGAGGAATCCATGGAGAAGAGACGCAGGGTGGGGGTGTCATCTCGGCTCAGCGTTAAGGGGACTTAAGAGAGGCAGAACAAGAAACAGGCTTGTAAGAACTAGGACAAACAGTTTCGGTCAGGTCAGGGACTGATAACAAGGTACAAGTAAAAGCAGAAGTATAACTGCCTATGGAGGGGCACGAAATCCTGTTCTTCCAAAACTTTCACACATCGGGAGTTAGAGAGGGCTTCATCTAAAAATCTTTGCAAAAAATCCCACAATCACACCCACTTAATGCAACACTTGCTCAAGAATGCAATTTTGGAATTTTCTCTCAAGCTGTTTTCACATAAATACTTCTGTTACGTTTTTAAGCAAATAAGGAAAACAGTATGATTGCCCTTAAACCGAAGATTGCTACTTTGACTTTAAAACACAAAACACACGTCTCTCCGTTGGTGTTTGCATGAAGACTCACATTCATGTCTGTGCACACTCGGCTAAATGCTATCAAAAGCAGACATGGTTGCTAGCTTGACAGAAAATTCCATAAATTGGGTGATGCAGACTGTTCCTACCCAAATTTAAAGCTAGATTTTTTATCACTTGAACACAATTACTGAAGAAATACCCAGTAAAATAGCCTTTAAAGACTCTGCATTGATTTTGCACTTTCGCATTGATTTAACAGTCATGCACAAGCTACTTAAAAAAGGCATTAAAAAAAAACAGCCTGAAAAATGTCACTTAGGTTATCTAAGCTTGGCCTTGAAGATTAGAGACTTCGAGGGAGTTTTAAGTCATTTACCAGGCAAAAAAACACTATTTAGGGTTAGGTGTATTATGGATAGTCTAAGATTGGGCATTTTTGGTAATAGAAACTAGTAATTATGAAGATATTTAAAGATTCTTCTTCATTTAGGATTTTTGTAAGTGCAATATCATATTAAATCATAACTTGTTTTATATAATAATCTGTGTGAACTCCTCATCCCTCCGCACATGTTCCTGTGTGTGTGTGTGTGTGTGGCTTCCCAGTTGTCCTCCCAGTGTTGATGTCTCGTAGAAATTCACTGTCTTCTGTACTGACAGAGCTGTTATTTACGAGTGACCTCCGAGGGGAAAGGAGTTTTACCCTCTGACCCCTGAAACACTAACACATGACCTCAGCGGACTTCCTCCAGTTTTTATTGGCACTGCTCTGTTTACGTTTGGCCGAATTTGTGTTGTCAGATAGAAGGATGCGGAGCTGCATGTGTGGCGCTGGAGGAGTCGTGGTGTGTGTGCTGGCCTGGTACAAGTATGTGTGTGTGTATATATATATATATGAGTGTGTGTGTGAGTGAGGATGTGGCCGGGGCAAAAAGGCAGAAAGAAGTATTGTTGTCTCTGTAGTCTTTTGGCCTGGAGGAAGGAAGCCGTGGAAGTGGGGAGCAGAGAGAAGGAGAAAGAAGTGCCACTCTAACACAGTGAGTGTGAAGGAGACTGGAGATTAGTTTCCTCTTCCAGACTTTCTCAGCTTTCTAATGCAGGTTCTGGGTCATTAAGCCCCCAGAATCATTTTCACAGTCATCATTCTTTCTGAAGAGGAAACATTTTTGTGCCAGACAGTGTTTTCTTTTTACATGCAAGTATTTCAGTGTGTGTGTCTGCAAACCCTTTTTCCGTTTAATAATTGCTTAAAATTCCTATCTTGAATGCATCTGGAATGTCAGATTTGAAGAGGGGGTAATAACTCATGTAATGTGTATTTAATCTCAGGTTTTTTGCCTCTCAGTTTCAGTTAAACTCCACACAAGATTTGGTTTGTGTGAGTGTGTGTGTGTGTGTGCTGGGGAGTTTCATTACGCATGGACATTATCAGTTAAAAGGCTTGTGTGTTATTGAAGTAACACCTGAGTGAACATGTGTCTCTTTTGTAGATAAAAGTCAGAATGAGTCTCTGTTTCCCATCAGCATTAAACCAGATTTGTTGTGGTTAGTGCACCATATTTGAACTATCCGGAATATTTTCAAACCAAAATAAATTTGTTAAGAACCTCAAAAAATTGGTTTCTAACTGAAACCAAAAAATTAGACCTGCTTTGATTTGCAAACCAGAGCGAGTGTGTAACCTTCTGCAGGTTGTTGTGCATTGTGCGACGCCCTCTGTTGATCACCAACCTTGATTACAATAGATAGCAAGATAGAACCAAGGTCTTAATATGCATGATCTAACCAGAACAAAATCAATGATGTATAATTCTGTTTTTCAGCCCATCTGTGGCCCATTTGAGCCCCTCAGTCTCTGGTTTCTTCTTTTAAAACCGGTTTAAAAAAATTCAAACAGTTTGGCAGTGTAGATTTTTGCAGATGTTTTCAGGAATAACAGGAGCTGTGTATTTAACGGGTACTGTTTCTGTAGCTGTGGATTTGGTGTGCTTCAGTGTGACTCTTTAGAGCAGTGGGTTGTTGTGTACAAGATTGACTCAAAATAAACTGCATTGCTCATGTCTGTCGTCATCCGTTGCAACAGTGTGGCTCCATGATGTGTTTTTAATAGTCAATAGACAACAATTGAGGTCATAGCCACAGGAAATGAAGCTGCTCATTGTTGGCTTTGGTCTGTCATGGGAGTTGTTGATGTCAATGAAATTTAAAATATCACACTTCATCCTTCGAAAACTTGTGTCAGTTCCAATCTTTTTCTTGTTTTTGTTATCGAGTCCAGGGACATCCCATATGGTCGTAATGCTGTAGGTGTTAGATCCATTCAGGTATTGTGCGTTTAAGTGTTTACTAACTAAAGAAGCACAGATGCTGCGAAAACCAGCTTTAAAAATAATCTGTGCATCTGAGTAAGTGTGAGCGTGGGAGGCAGGATCAGAGTCGGTATGCTGAGGTGTCCAAATCCAGGTTGTTGTGGTATTTGTTTAAGATAATCCTGGATTAGCGGTGATGAGACCTGGTGTAATCTGCCACTATCACGGGGTAGATAGACACAAAGACGGATGACCATCCCAGAGTCCCACAGTGTGACTAGACTCACGGACAGATCGGTACAGCGTGTACTTGCTGACCTTTTCCCTCCCAGACGATGTAGCGTTAATAATTCATACAATGTTTCTCCGACTTTTCGGTTCACATCAGTGCAATCGGCTGGAAAAAAAATAAAACTTTGTTCCCTTTTACATGCATTCAAAGTTTCGAACATTTGTTGCAGCAAGGACATTCAGTTTGTACAATGACAAGTGCAAATATGATGCTAACATTAACCAAAAAAAAACAGGAATGTTGCAGGAGGGTCTCCAGAGGCTGCAAGGAAAACAGTTTCTTCTCACCTTGCAGGGGAGAGTTTAAATCCTGGTTGGCCTTTAGATCAACATGATATCTCTAAACAAGGATGCTCAGAGAGATTATTATTCATTTAGCTCCAAAGGCATTAAGGTAATCACTGTCAGGGCATCTCAGCACAGATAGTGAGTTAAGTGACTGCCGGTGCCAGAGGAGCACGAGCACAGTGCTATTAGCTGGGGCCCTATGTGGACGGTTAATGTGTTCCTGGAAAGCCTACAGGAGTAGTGCACTCAACAGGGAATATGACCGGTCATTAGTCCGTTTCCTTGATCGTGCGCCGGCCCTTCCTCGACATATTGGCAAAAACAACCCTAGTTTTAGTTTGTTGTTCGTGCGCAAGTCTGCCGGCTCGGACCACTTCCTCTCTCAGTCCTGTCTGACTAATATTGTTGATCTATTGCATTTATCTGCCTCGATATGTTTTCTGCCGGCCCGTCTGTGAGTGGCTGCCGGCCTCCCCGGATGTCTTCCCTTCTCCGCCATAAATGTAATTACTCTTCTAACTATGCTGCAAAGACGCCTGTCTTTGTGTCTGCTTTTCTCTCTCCCTGTTCGTTCATAATTTATGAGAGAGGCAGCAGGACACAGGTCCTCAATGTTTCAGCAAGGTGGACATATTTCTTCCAATACATCTTAAAAATTCATTACAGCCGAAGCCTGGAAGCAGGAGAAGCAGGACTAGCATTGAAATTCAGGCTTGGGAGTTGTGAGAAGCTTGGAAAATCGAAAATTTTAAACCAGACTTCGTCCAGTGGAATTCTGCCGATAGTCTTAATCAGCTCAAAGAACCAGACAGCAGATTTTTCACAATTGTTAAATATTGATTGTTTTAGTTACATTGTTTTGGGTGTGCATGAGCATTCAACTTCAGTAGCACCAAACCAACCACTGGAAATGTATCAGCTTAACAAAAAATTGCAATAACTAGCTCTTCTTCTTATTAATGCGTGTCAACAAGATCTATAAGCTTTAACTGTGAAAGCCTAAAAATAAAATCCGTCACTTAAAATTGTATATTAAAATCATGTTAGCACACAACTGACAGATTTTTTTAACCATAGTTAAGAATTAGCGGCTGGAAAATTAAGGATATGATTGAGTTTATGTATATTTATACATTTTTACATTACTTTTACATCGATAAGTTGTTAGATGCTTTTTATCGTTTATGTTTATGTAACATCCAAATAACTGTGATTGTGAAACTATGAAGTCCCTGTTAATATGCAAGAGAACTCAGTGTTCAAACTGAGAGAAAATGTGAGGGCCATCAGATACATTTATTTCTCGTCAAGTGCACAAAACTCTCATGTCGACATACTGTGACGTTTTGTGTACAAGCTGTTGCCAATAAACTCTGCAGTGGGATGAGCAAACTGGGATTTACAGAGTATGCTGGCTTATTTAAGGCAAAATGTTCTTCATTTGTCACAATTGATTCATCTAGCAGAGGTAATTAACACTAATCGAAAAAAAAAAACATCTGTGACTCGTCCTGTCTGCACCGTCCATGTCTGCTCGGTTTCTGCCCATCATAGCTGCTGCTGATGCTGCTGTTGCTGAGGGTGTGTCCTGCTCCATCTCTGCTGATGCTCACTGTGACCTTTCCCAGGTTCAGGACGGTCACATGTTGCTTCCAGGTCTCCTTCATAACACTGATGAGCTGATCCAGATGAGATGCTCAGTCAGCTAACTTCCACTGTAACCTGAGGGCTGTGAAGAGATGGAGATTAAGAGAGAAAATAAGTCCTGAAACGCACAACATATAAAGTTAAAAGCACCTGAATCAAGGTGTTAATAACATAATGTACTTTTTTTCCAGCTTTATTTTATATTAAAGTAAAGGCGTTTTTGGTTTCTCTTACAAAGCCTGATTTTACTCTTTGCATCTCCAGATGTTTTTTCCATCTTCCTGTTTTCGCTGGATGAGTTGGAGAGGCAAACATTTGAAAGAATTTGTTGAGACAGTACAATACGTGTGTGTGTGTGTGTGCTTATATGTGCACTTGAGGGTTGATCAGATGATTGTGGTTGTACTTTTTCTCCAGAGGGTCTCCATGTGATGAAGTGGCTTTGTGAGAGAGCAGAGAGAAGTGCTGTGTTTTAATGTGCGAGTGCCAAAAACGTTTGCAGAAATTCTGCATGTGTTACATTGTGTCCCTTGGTAATATTTACCTTGTGAGGCAGCTGGATCAGTGAGATCACATCATCATTTGATCTCTCAGATTTATTTTGCCAGGATTCTAGTCATAAAGCACCAATGGGATCATTTGTTTCGTAAGAAAACACAGGAGTTAGCATCATCCTGGTTCCCGCAAGAAAATAGGATTTTTGATTATTGCAGAAAAATAAGCTCTGTGGCAAACAAAATTTTAGCCTCTGTAGTCCCATTTAGCCATTTGTTAGCAACTACATTTTCTAGGACAAATTAAAGCTTAAAAAATAAAAAGTGTGGTATTTACAGATGTATTTTATGCCTTAGAATAAAATGTGGAAGTTTCCTTAACATGTAATAACAGCAGACCTCTTTAAAGGCAAAAAACAAAAAGCCATATTGACTTTGAGATGAAGAAACTGGAAGTTAAACAATGCTAACTTGTTTTGGGGTTTTGGGCTCATTTGTGCGCCTTTCTATGTGAATGAGTGTGAACCTCAATGGTTTGCACACAATCACATAGAATGGCTTTTCTCAATGTAAAAGATGTTTTCTCTCCTCTTCCGATTGGCTTTAGCATTTTGATTTATCAACTGGCTAATGCTAGTAGCTAAGCGCTAGTAGATTAGATGCTTAGTTGATCTGATTGGTTGAGGTCACCTATCAAGAATTTTTTAAGAGGGTCGACCTTTTTTCAAATAGTTTCCACCCACCAGATGTTTCTGTGTATCAAACCATCTGGCCGGTCTGGTTGCTGTAATGCACCGCTGAGGCTTTTATTAGTCCTATAGAGCTTCAGTGGTTGGGCAGTGGACGTACAAGCATGACAGAAAATTTATGCCTCTTTATATTTCAAGCCAGTGTTTTTGCATTGCAATCCTTTGTGGGGGAAATAAAATTGTAGCAACCAGACGAGCCCTACAGCAAGGGCAACATGGGGGGGGATTTATTGATGTGCTCCCAATTCAAGCTTTATGGGTGCTTAGTAGGGAAATGATGCACGCAATCTTAAACAGTGACGGGGGGGGGGGGTCCTGGCTCCTCTTCAGGAGGAAGAGCGAAACCATCATGCAGTCTTTGCACATTACACTGGCAGTGGAGATGGTTTGGGTGTGGAGGGATGTAGATAAATTGTTTTCATTGTTCTTTTGTAGAGGTTTCGTTCGGACCAGTGCAGGGAAATGAGAATCCCATATGTTTTGCAGTGCAGTTTTAGTTAGAGCTGGAAAAGCTGAAAAAAACACACTGCTGCTAAAATGTTGGCCACTTTGTGAGCCTCATGCAGCACCTCCAGTCTGTAAAACACATGGTTTTTGTTTTACTTATCTGCAAAATCGAAAACCTGAGACACCAGTAAGAGTCAGAGAGGTCTTCTTCCTCTCTGCAAATTGAGTGACGAAAGCAACCAGACACCCAGTCAGTGGATTTATACTCATAAAGTGTCTTTATTTGTGGGCTACCTTGCCTATCACATTGCAACCACACTGTTCTGTTTCTAGATTTCTAGATTTCTAGATTTCTAGATTTCTAGATAGATAGATAGATAGATAGATAGATAGATAGATAGATAGATAGATAGATAGATAGATAGATAGATAGATAGAATTCAAAGTAATTAAAAGTCACCCATTGGTCCTAAATACTGGAATGGGATATTGTAAATAGGACTGCGCCTGCATTTATTAATTATTTAGGTTTTTTCTATCTCAAGTTATTAATAAAGTTATTAATAAATCATTTGGTTTATAAACTTCTGTTTCTTAGGGACTTAGGTGACATCTTCAATCACATCTTATCTTGTTTTGTTCAGACGCCATTTAAAATCCAAAGACATTCGCCTTGAAACAGTTAAAAACATAGAAAAATGGACAATCTTCACAATTTAAATCTTTAAGTAGGACAATTGTTCCACATTGTGCTTGAAAAACAGCAATCAAAATAGTTGCAGTTTAATTTATAAATCTAATAAATGATTTTTCTTACACTTATAATAGGTACTGTTGTGACATATGAAGAGAAAAATATTCAATCTTTTCAGATTTTACGACAGATGTCAGAAGTCATGAATATTCTTCCACTTAAAAAAGACTATGAGAGCCATTAACTACAGAAAGAAAACATGAAAAACTTTATTTTTTGAAGGAGCCCTACACTGTGGTAGCTCTGTCCTCGCTTCAGTCGAGCAACAGTCCCTCCACCCTGCTTCAGCTCTGCTTCTGTCCATCCTCCATCCTGGAGCTCCGGTCTGGAACCTATTAGAGCAGGAATCTCCTGCAGCGCCCTGCTGGCACATTAGCATGCGCTCACTGACTGTCCCTGACAGGAAAGAGACACTGATTTAGTGCAAACAGACAGATATTTAACCTCAGTGACTGGAAGGTAAATGGCCGGTGAGCGAACAACACGGTCGAGGAAAGTTGTTTGTCACAGCGTTTGATGTCGGATGTTAGTGGTCATGTGTGGTTATAACTCTCCCTTTATGTCTGTGTCTCCCTTTCTTTCCTTCAGGATGGCTGAGGTGTCACAAGAGGAGAGACTCCAGGCCATCGCTGTGAGTTCATACCACACAAACACACACAAACACACAAACACACATGCAGGGTGCACACCAGGGCACACTGATAGCTGTAGAAACAACAAATTGTTGCTGCTTGTCAGGATCTGACCGATCGTCCTAATGACTCAACCTTTTAGATCCCATCTCCTTCACCCATTAGAAGACATCGAAAACTAATGCAGTAGCTACAGCTCACTGCCATTTTCAGCCTCTCTCTCTCTTTTTCCCAGCGTATCTCTCTTTCTTTTGGTTTTTCTGTGTGTCTCACAAGACACAAAAAAATTTCTGCCTAGTGGGTTTATTGTTATTTGTATTTTCACAACACATTTTTAGTTATGCAGACGCATTTACTGGAAGATATTTGAATTTGGTGTGTTGGTACTGAAGCTCTTTGCACAGCTCTTCAAAATGTAATCTAAACATGGTAAAAAGTTATTATCTTTATAGATTTCTATTGAATGTTATTAATATAGTATGATAATTATGCTGTTTAATCACAGAATAACAGTATTAGCAACATTATGATTACAACACACAACATTTGACACATTTTCCTGGCATTGACTTGTCACATAGAGTAAATACTTATTATGGATTACATACTGTAACTGTGCATTCACTTTAAGCCCTTGTTCTCTTTTTCTTTTTTCACTCATCGAGCCATTACATTGATTTACGCAAAATGTTCTCAGTCATCATAAGTTACTCTTAAATCATCAGTGCTTCCATTAAAGACTACGGCTGGGAACTTACTCGGTCTTATCAAGGGCACAGTGTGATGTTCTTTAAAAAAAATCAGATTTATGATGCTCTTAGCTTTGTTGTGCACACTTGCAGAGTAATCATAATGTGTCTGCTGTGTAACAGGAGAAGAGGAAGAAGCAGACAGAGATTGAAAACAAGAGGAGGCAGCTGGATGATGACCGGCGGCAACTCCAGCATCTCAAGGTGGACACACACACACACACACACACACACACTCACCCCTGCATAGACATTTTGCATTTGCCATATTTGTCATACTCTAGGATGCTCATGGGAATATGTTTGGTGTTACAAGGTTATTTGAACCATAAAACTATGCAAAATAATGTCTGTAAACAGGTAAAAGGCTGGTTTCTTTATATTTAAAAGTTAATTTGTAATAGTACATTTAGAGGGGTCCCTTTTTTCCTCAATTGCAGCCCTATTTTTGTAAATTAACCTGGCAAATTTAACGAACTGTCAAACTATATTTGAAATCAAAAATGTATCATCATATTTGGCCTTAATCTTGGCAGTGTGCACGGGACACCATCAGAGCTTTGCACAAAGAACAAGATTGTGCAAAGTTTGGAAAATCTTCACTCGCTTAATATTTTTATGTCCTCAACAGTGGGCTTGGAGTGAATTTTTCTGATTTGCCTGTAATTTCTACCTTTGGTTGGCAGATCTTAACAATACAATGAATCAGTTCCTGGAAAGAAATTCATCCTCGGGTCCTTGGATAAACAAAGTACTAGAAAATTTTTTTATTTCTTACAATGCACAGCTTCAATTTCATTCACAACACCTCAAGAAAAGCGTAACAATACACAAGGTAATTAGAGTTTCTGAGTTCATCATGGCCGTCCATCAAACCACGCTGAATCAGTAAGGAACAATAAAAGAGAGAAAGCAAGTAGCCTAGATGCTCTTCGAAGAGTCGCTGTCAAAAAATTTGCATTATATATTTTAACAATATCACATCTCTTTAAAGGCATTTAAATATGGCTGTTTGGAAAATTATATGTTTTTGATCTCCAGCGTGGATGATATGAACCAGTTCCTTCTCATCTGATGCTTCGAAAATCTGTCAATCCTGTTTGGGGAAAAAGCTATTATATCGATCCATTTATCTCTTTCTAGCATGACTGCTCACGTTGCTGTGAAAAGAAAAATAGTACCAGGATTCAGAGCATCGTTGCTGTAACTTTACTGCAGTCATTGCTTGATCATCTGTATTTTTTTCATCATCATCATCATCACCCTCACTTTGACTCGCATATTTCATCATCCTTAATGTACAGAAAGACCTCCAGCTGCAGCGGGTGAACTGGTTTATTTTTATCCAGCGGATCCTCTGAGAACATTTAGTTTGAAAGGAGCACTGATACGATGAATACATTTATGAATAAGATAAATAAAATTCTTTGCAACCTTAACCTCTACACGCCTCTCACTTAGTCTTGAAACGAGCTGACGGAAACGCCACCGCTCAGTTCTGTGTTAACGCTCGACGTGTGAGCGGCGTCGGACAACCAAGCAACTACATTAAACTCAGCAATTCCTTTCGAATCCATCATTCCCACATAGTCAGATACTCCCTAACTACTGCTGTCACGGAATGTTCAGCAGATAACACCAGCGGCTCCTCCACATGCTGTTTATCCATACACACACGCACACACACTCCCTAAAAAACACACACATTCAAATCTGCATGCATGCATGCGGACACACACTCATTATATCAGAGCCAAAGCTTTTGTCAGCGAATGTGTCAGCACTATCAAAGCTATTTCAGCTCCGGACAAAAACCGGCAGGTCACAGATACGAGCAGAAAGGTTGTGGTGTGTGTAGACGCGTGTGCTTTTTGTGGCTAAAGTGACTGTGACCCGTGCTGTTGGCCTCGCATGCTCCCACTTTTTCTATTTTCAGAGCAAACCTTTGTAAGTGTGTATCTGTGCATGTGTGTGTTTGTGTGTGTGTGTGTGTGTGTTCATTTTTGTGTGCGTCGCTTCATAAAAGAACACAGAAGCCTCAGACAATGCAGAGGGCTTTGGCAGAGGAAACAGATTTTTGTCCCACTCCCACCAACAGGAAACGGCTCGTACACCCGCCGCACCCCGCTTTTTTTTTCGTCTCTCACGCAGGCACGCAGTCACACACGGACACGGACACACTGAGGGGAAGTGTAATCATGCTGTACGGGAGCAGTAGAAAGCTTTTTTGTGCAAACCACAGCAAGTATGATTTTTCCAGAGGAGGCGTTCATGTGGAAAATCCAATAAATGTCTCACTTTGCACACCACATTTTTATAAGCATGTACCTGCCCCTCCATTAAATCACACTAATACAGGATTGTACAGAAACACGTTCATTAAGTGAACATGTGTGTATACAATGTTGCTAACATAGAGAGCATTTACAGGAGTCAGACGCTGGCACTCCCTTTAATTAAAACCTCTAAATGTCACCTTCACACACATGTTCTCATTAATCTAAGTATGTAAAACAGGGGTTTTGGGGGATTAGTGTTCCAAAATTAAATGAAAAGTTCATACAATTGACATATGTTGAAAAAATTATATGAGTCATATATATTTTTTCCTCCATTTCCTAGATTCTGATACATTTATACACTACACATCCACATGGTGTCGTCACGTGTGTTGTTGCTAGGTAGTTCCCCCACCATATGACCAATATATCATATGATGAATATGAAGCTAGCTCCAGCCACTTGTTAGCAATTTTTTAGATTATCTTTTTTTGTTGAATCCAAACAAAATGGAACTTTAAAAACAACAAGTTTTGATTATTTAGTGTATCGCAAAGTGGTAACCTCCTGGAGATGGATTTTGTTAGCTTTTAACAGAACCAGACTCTGGTTTTCAGGGTTTGTGCAAAGCTAAGCTAAGCTAACCACCTCTTGGCTTTAATTTATATTCACAGAAGAGTGTTTAGTGCCATCAAAAACATTTCCAAATGCTGAACCAAAGGTTTTAAAATCATTTAAATTTTGAAAACTATTAAATGTTGATTGAGCTACTCAAAACAATATTTGAGAAAATGACAGAATTACACAGACTAGATCAAAATTTTAGAGGAACTGAATCATAATTTTTGAAAGAATAAAGTTTTGTGATGTCACAAAAAAGCTCTTTTCCCCACAGCTGCTCAGTACATTTAATGTGTGTTTGTCTGTGTGTGTGTGTGTGTGTGTGTGTGTGTCTGTCTGTGTGTGTGTGCGTCTGTATCACAATTCCGCCCTTTGTCTGCTACGTTAGCAGCTTTTACTCCACAGAACAATGGAGAGAGACGTAACTTTAGCACACCAGCTTTATGACTGCTCGTGCAGACTGGCGAGTGTGTGTGTGTCTGTGTGTGTCTGTGTGCGCGCTTCGCTTGCGTACGCATGGGTGAGTACATTAAGTGATGTCAGACGTTGGGGTAGTAGGGTGTGGCGAGCGAGCGAGTAAGGTTGAGAGAGTAGAAAGAGACCAAGAAAGAGGGGGGAAAGAGGGAAGCTGGGTTAGATTCAGGGCCCAAGAGACCATGCAGGGCCGAGGTATGAAGAGTGTTAAATTACACCATGTGTGTGCATGTGTGTGTGAGTGTGTGTGTGTGTGTGCTGTAAAGCTCTGTGCAGCTGGGTGTCTGGAGCTGAATTACTCAATGGGGGAAAGTAAGAGTTGAAACAGAAGATAAACACAGATTGAAATTAAGAGAAATACATCCTGACATTAACAATCTCATTCAATATAACAAACACACACACACACATATACACACACACACACTCAAAAGTTCATGAACTGTATGATGGATAGAGATGCATAAAAAAAGAGAGAGGAAGGGGCGGTGGTCAAGTCTGAGAAGAGAGAAGGGAAAAAAAACAGGGGGGAGTTTTTTGCTGTAGAAATTCTTGTTGCATCACTGGAGAGGAATTCAAATCAAGCGCAGGTCCAGATTTTCTGTCCGACTCGTGAAAACAAGAGCTTTTTCTTAGCACTTTTCCATACGGTCAAAGCAGGGTTGTCTTTCACTGCACGGTCTAACAGCTGCGAGTAAGACACACTGTTATATTTACCTCAAAGCACGCCAAGTATTTGCTTTGATATGAACTTATCAACAGGAGGGCATGTGGATGGGGGGTCTAGATCAGGATTCAGGGGCTGTTTGGAAGTTGATAATAAACTTAAACTGAAGAAGAGAGAAAGAGAGAGTGAAAAGAGTGAGAAATAAACCTCAGAATGACATATTTACATGTTTATTTCCATGTTATTTCATTTCACATGGGGGTATTTATATGGTTGACCAACTGTTTGTGAAGTTGGTCACGGTGTTATCACAGAGCGCTTCCCCACTTGCCCATAAAAACGTTCTCATAAATGTCGTCAGCCCCGAGGACACGTTTAAATGCTGTTCAAGATTAGAACTGTTTTGTTTTTTATCTTTTAGCGACTTATCTCAATTTCCAATCCCATGCTCAACTGAGTATAATGGGATAATTGTGTCTTAGTTTAGGTTTTTCTATTCGGTGCCAGAAGCCTCGACGCGCTGGCCGGGTGCCATAGTCCATTTGGCAACAACAAGTTGGCAGCAGTGTTGAGTATGTGACAGAATCAGTGAGTGGCAGCGGTCAGCAGAGAAGTGCTGGACGTGCGCACTGGTAGATTTTTGTTACAGATTAGCTAAAGGGCTTGTCGTTCTCAGCGAAAGCGCCGCTAATCTCCTCTGAAAGAAATTACACTGATTACGCTGATGTCCAAGTGAGAAAAGCGTTTTGGGGGGGAAATTGAATTACTGCAAATGAATTAATCAACTGCTCCTGATGAAAGAGGGCATGATTAAAAGTCCTCCACCTGCTTTGGTTAGTTTTATTAAAACGGACATAGACACTAATGGAGCAAACAAACATGTGGGTGCCTTGGGGGCAGTTTCATGAAATTATGTTCTTCTTTTGAGAATTTATGGAAAATGAAACTAATTCTCTGCCTTTTCCTCGTGTTCTCTCTCAGTAACAACATGTTTACATCCGTTATGCCCTCTTGCAGTCGAAGGCGCTGAGGGAGCGCTGGTTGTTGGATGGAGCTCCAGCAGAGGAGGAGACCCAGAAGCGCCTGCAGGAGGACGAAGTGAAGACCAAACTCCTGGAGCAGGTCATCCTCAGGTCAGCGTCTGAAAACCTTTGCATGTCCAATCTGTGAAACACAATCCAGAGTGTTGTTTTTATTTGTCAGTCCACAGGTCATAAATATGTGTGGTTTTTGTGGTAAAATGTAGGTGTGCATACATTAACTTGGGCAGTGGTTTTTTTTAGATGCTAAAGCAAAACTGTAGGCTGCAGGAGGAATGAAAATGTTCCCTTTCATTCCTCCAACAAAAATCAAAATATTACTCGAGAAATACAAGTGTTGCATGTTGACATTATGAAAAGCAGTAAGCAGAGAATAAGGAGCTTTTAATGTTATAAAGGGGTTATGTTTTGCATTACAGGTGAATGAATCCAGTTTGAGTGTCCAGACCAAGAAATATCTCATATATGAAATTTAACTAAATCTCAAGAAATTAATCTGGAGATTGAAACCATAAAAAACTGTAATAATGTGGTGATTGAATTTGAAAAATAAAAAAATTCCAAGCATAGTTGACATGAACAACAGGTCGTTATTAAAACACTGAAAGGAAAACATATTATTATCTTTTTATATGTAACTGGTCATATACTCAACATTCATCAATATATGTATTAGAATCTCTGTTGCACCGTTCTCCTGATGAACTTGCACGTGTGTGTGTCCGTGTGTGTGTTTCTGAAACAGGCTGGAGCAAGAGATCGAAGAGTTGGAGACAGACGCTCCGGCCAATAAGGGTGTGGCCAAAGAAAATGGAGGTAAGTTCAGTACCCATGGCAACGTATGGTCACACACACACGAAACCATGGCAACTCAGCCCAGCCGCCCTATGTCAGACAGACAGAACGGGCTAATAATGGCCTCTTCATTCGCTCTATTAAATTGGCCCTTTCCGCCGGAGGTCATTAAAACAATATTTCCTTTCTTTCTTTGTCTCTCTGCCTTACTCTGACCGCCCTCTTTCCTTATGGCACTCTTTTAACCTCTCCATGATACTCTGGTGCTCCCTGTAGGTGAGAATGGAGCAGTGCAGACCTCTGGTCAGACCCCAAAGAGAGAGGTGACAGGGATTGAGGCCAAACTGCTTGGCCCCAGTCCCGACCAAGCTAGCGCAGACAACCCCGTCACTCTGGTGTTCATGGGCTACAAGACCGTGGAGGAGGAGCAGGAGACCCGCACGGCCTTGGGGATGGAAGGGGTGGATGGCAACGTCAAGGCCGAGTTTGTTGTGATCGAGGACGGGGAGGGGAAAGCTGGAGGAGAGGCAGCCACAGCAGAGCAGGCTCCGCCCAACGGGAGCATGGCGGAGAAAGAAAAGGCCAACGGAGGCGGAGAGGAAGGGGAGAAGGAAAAGGAGAAGAAACAGACCTGCAAATGCTGCACGGTCATGTGAGCCGAGTGCATGCGTGTGTTTGTGTGCGTGTGGGCGAGTGCACACCTGCTCCTATGCAGGCATGTGTGCCATTGCATGTGTCTGGTATTTGCAGATGTGTGTAACTTTGTGTCTGTGTGGAAGAGCGTGTGTGTGTGTGTGTGTGTCAGGACTGGAAAAAGAAAATGAAAAACAAAGTACAGTTCCACAGCCAACTTACCAACAATGAGAGCCAATACAAGCTCCAGCTACAACAACAACAAGAACCACAGAGACTCATAAGTACACTTAACTCTGCATACTTTCTCTGATATGTATTTGACTTTTGATTTCTATTGATATTTTTCTATTTTTCTGTCTTGACATTTATATTGTATTCAGTATGTATATCTTTATTATGGGACTGTGTACTGTAACTTCATTGTTATTATTGTTGGAAGAAAAAAGAAAAAAGAAAATGTATTAGCTCTCTGGATTGTACTGCTACCCGCTGGGAGAAATCTGGAATCTTTAAATCATTTAAGTCAAAAAAACAGCAATCTATGAAGGACACAGATACTTAGATATATATATTTCTCTGTGTAGGCCTACCAACTATTTATCGGTCAATTTCATATTGCAATATTGTCTAAGATATTATTTTAAATAGTATTTTAATATATTGATATGAAATTATGTTTTATACAATGTATTTATTGTTTCGGGTTCACTATATCATCTCCAAACCATTAACTGCATGTAAGCTTGTAAGCATCACCAGATTTTTTTGCGTTACAATCATAACAAGTGTGTGTGCTTTCTTAGACTCATACGTGCTCATATCTTTAGTCACACAAGTCTCACTATCAGTAACAGCTCACATAATTGGCAGTGTTAGAGATGTGCGTTAAGTTTGAGAAGAAATTTACAGCACGGAGACGAAGATGCTAATTAGAACAGCGACCGTATTGCAGACCCCACTAGCTTCTCATAGATGATATGTAACACATGTACATGATGATGATCACGGCTTTTGTGTTTTTTAAAATGAGACGGATCCGCTCACTCTACGATCAAGAGTCATGACGAACCATCGTGCAACAATTAGAAACGCATAGCTTTTGTTCTCACAACAGTAGAATCGATGTAAATCTTATGAGGTAGCACTGCATGAAGCCTTGCAACTGTTTTGACTGTCTTGTCACTCGTTAGGTCTTTATTATACGCTATCACGTTCACATGAATGTAAATCCAGGGGTTAAATTGGGATTTGTTCTACCATAATCAGAAGAGGTGAGCTTATTCAGCTCGCAGTAGAAAAAAAAAGATAAATAATAAAAGCTTTTTTTTGTCTCTCTATGAACCAAATAAAAATCTGATGATACTGTTATTTCACTGTGTGTTGGTCGACTGCTGGTTCCTGTCCTGCTCGCTCCCAGTTTAACCCCTGACTCTTCGTCTGTAGACCTGGGCTCATTATTACATTAACAGATTTATAGAAAATAACAAGATATGTGGCTTTTGAATAGACTTTTCTCACAAAGAAACTTACTCTCCGGGTACCTTAACTCTCTTTAGCCTTAGAACACAATATGAAGAGTTTAGTTGTGCCCAGGTGCCCCAGCTTTTACCTAATTGTGTGAAAAAATGGGTCATATTCTCAGTCTAATCGATTTAAACTGCAGGTTGCTAGCAAGACAAATTGTGCAATAATTAAAGTAAAGCAAGTCAAAGCCCTGATAGCCTATTAAAGTATATTTCGACCCTATAGGGGGAATTTGGCAGTCTGAGTTAATGATTTTCTGCCCCCACATAGACTCACCCACCACACAATACTACCATCTGCTCATCATCACACTGTTTCATCCTCATCGTCAAACACACACAGCCACGCATTTTTCTGTGCAAGGAGACACACAATTCAAAAAAAAAAAAAACTCTGAAGTTGGTGCTAAATCCTGAGTCTCGTCCGACACTCCCCATCCACCAACTGTTTATTCTGTTCGATTCGTCCCCCCTCTGTCTTACTCAAATCACTGGTGAAGGGGGGGGATTGTGAGAATCCACCGCCTCCTGCATTCACTTATTGAATAAGAGAGTCTTTCGCAACCTCCAGTGCCAGATGCATTCTCTCAAGTCCTGCCTGCATTTACCACCAGAGAAATGATCCCTTCTAACATTCCAAAGGGGGGTCGACAGGCGTGGGCAGATGAAATATAGTCTATGCTTTCCATATGTACAGTTCCACGGTAATTGTACAACTTTGTTTCTTATGATGCCTCTCATGTTTTTTTTTTCTTTCCTATGGCCTTTTTGCAAGGCAGTATATTGTATTTGATGTGTGTGTTTTTCAAAAAAAAAAAAAAATGAGATGACTACATCTGTGTATTGTCGGTGCCTTTGTCAGGTTCAGTTGGTTGGACTTGTCTGTCTGCTGCCATTTTTTTTTTTTTTTTTAAAAGACCGGGGTTTTTACTTGCTCTGCTCCTGGTCATGATGACCCACTGGAAACACTGCCTTCTGGCCTGGAGGGTCACTAAACGACAAATTAATATTTTACTCATGTTTTACATGATAAATAAATGCAGCTCAGACAATAGGTTATATGCAGACTGCTGTCAGTGTCTTGAGAAAACTATACACATTTGGCTCGGACACAAACTTTATGCAGGAGACTAACTGACAGTCTATGTATTTATGTACAGCATATACACATGTATATATGTGTGCATATCCTATAGGCATACATACATCTGTGTACATAGAAAATACATGTAAATTTGCTGAGCTAAAGCTTTGCTTGTTAGTGGGTCTCTGGGACAGCAGCAGATAAAAGCAACCTTGTGTTAGACCAATGCCTGTTCATCTAGTCTGTGGTCGTCTAAATGTTTAACCTTGAATAAATCTTCTGTTTGTTTATGACAAGTCAGATAAGTGTGTATGTAATTAACCAAATGCACACATACTGTAGATAGAAACGCACTCATAAGCCGTGGATAATGATGTGTGTGGTTTTGGCACCCTGGCTGATGGAGTCACAGATGGGAGCAGGGCACCCTTCTGGGGAAAAGCAAACACAATTATACACAGATGAACCATCCATCTATTACAGGACTATGAGATGGCCTAGTGAAATTACAATGAGAGTAATATGCAATTAAAACCACCCTGCATTTATGGAAAGAAGAAAAAAATAGAGGAATAAGGTCAGAGGTGGGATTAGAGGAGAGATTTTAAAGATAGGATGGAAACACAAAGCACAGAGTTACAGAGAGCAGCACTATACTTTACAGAGAATCAGTGGGATTTCAGCATTTTTAGAACTAGATACATCCATTGGCTAGGGTACAGTAATGTGCACTACCCACAACATGCCACTAGAGAGCATTCATCTACTGTTTTGCAAGTCAGTTTCAATATAGTCAAACATACTGGTGTGTGTGTGTGTGAGTGTGTGAAAGTGAGAGACAGGGGCAGGGTATTCAGGGACACAAAGACAGAGGGGGCATTTAACCGAGGCATTCATCAGATGGAGGTCAGGTATGCACCATTCAACAAAACAGCTATAATTACGTTGCTTAACACTGTGGCAGTTCTACCTGCTATAAATAACAATTTCAAAAGATCTCTTGAGCCCAGTCGGTCTGATTGTGGCGCATTCAGTTTGTGGACACATTCTTTGTGATGAGGCAGGTTTTACCATTGAAAAGCAGTGAAAGTGTTCCACATGAAGGGACACTGAATATATTGTGTGATGTTTTTTAGGTCACCCAGTAACATTGCTTTCACACACAGAGGCACAAAGTAAAAACAACATAACTGTCCTGGATTTGACCAGTGGAATATGAAAAGTCACCAGAAAAATAAAGGAGATGAAATCATTTGAAATAAATATGAAAGGTAGAGAAAAGTCCATTTTAAGAAGTCTAAACACAGAAATTCTGCAAATCAGCCCAATCAATAATGGCTGCACTAAAAGCAATAAAACTCCTTTTTCTTTACAATATGA